>JAECMU010006104.1:0-11614 GCA_016106625.1 Dracogyra subfuscus | reverse complement strand
GAAACAACGTTTCTCATACTGGCCAGAGGCCACGTTTTAAAATCGGACCAAATAACTGATACACTTGTAATTACAGTGAAGGATGGCAAGATCACAGGGCTTTATATTGCACCGATTTCGCAACGTCCGCCCAAATTAGAGCTCACAAACGGATTGTAAAATTTATTCAGTTTTTATTTTAAATATTTTTCTTTTCTTGTACGCAATATTTCTGGTTCCAGCACAGTTACAAACTTTTATTTTCGCAGGCATCATGCATGGAGCACTAATAGTGTCTTGTACAAGAGTCGATAGAATAGAACTGAAAACAACCGTGTTCGCTTATGCGTTACGCTGATATTAGTGCCGTAGTTTATGGGTCATACTATGTGAACGTGTGTCAGTTAGGAACGCTTTCAGTTTATCATACGAGAGTTGATTTCCAGTATAGTCTTCCTCGAGGATATATGTTTTTCGTTTCTTATTAAATGTATGAAAAGACTTCCGATCGCCCCAGCATATATACAGCTCTAAAGAGAACAAACCCTGACCGTTAATAATGTAAAGGTCGGAAGTCCTCAAATTCCGAAATAAAAACGATCCCCATTATAGTACAGACATTTGAATGCATTATTTATTAGGCTCCTATTTATTAACATACTTATAGACTACAAAATTGTATTATTCTATTGTGAAACTCTTAATAGTGGTTCTTATTTATATCACACATTTTAACTGTAAACAAAAAATACATTAAATAGTCTTGCATTACCAGTTTTTTTCTTGATGAATTTTACTTCTAGAATGAAGGAAGTGGCATTTCAGAACATCTAGTTTTTAAACATTTCTGGGTGAGCATGCCCACGAACCCCCCTAGATACTCGGGCGCGTTGCGCTCTCCAATTCCGTTGTGCCCAAATTAGTGCATTCTAAAGCCCTGGATCATGTCAATGTTCGGTTTTCATTAAACACAAAATAATACACTTGTCCGCGGACAAGCAAAGTGATCAAAAGTACTTGTTTGGTAGTACTAAGTACCGGGTCAATACTCCTGCTGGCATTGATGTTTAACAGCGAATTCAACTGGCGAGCCACCTCAGCTTCCTTTGTCATTACACATGCTGGTTTCACGGGCGCCGCCATTTTCTCAATTGATACCGTGAATCGAGCAGGCACTTGGTGGTTTTTTTTTACATTTTCTTCTCGATTTAACTCGATTTAAATACGTTTCACATCTCGCATTACAACATACACAGTCTTAGTACTACTACAAATGCATTTTTACTTCATAAATTGAATAGACGATCGCATGTTTTTTTATTTTGTAGTTAGGGAAAAAGTAATTGTTGAATTTGCCACGAAAGTGTCTCAATGCGCATTACACCTACGTGACAAATATATCTGCGCACTTGCTATATTTAGAAAGTAGAGTTCACGACCTTTCCAGTGGTATGCAATACTTGGTATTGAAAAGTCCAAGATTTTATAATAAACTCAGCCAAATTAGTGATTAATTCTTGCGTAATTAAAGACAATTAGAATTTGACAGGTTGTACATAATCATCAAATAACATGTTTTATTGTTTTATTTTAGGAAAAACTATGTATTAGTATGAAAGCTAAGTTGTTTAAAAAATTGTTTGTACTAAAAACTAAAAATGTTTTAAAACATTCATATATTTTATTGTAATTGGCTGTTACGCAATATTACAATGTGCGACATCCGGCACCTTACATAGATACATACATATATGACACATATGATAGTTACATTCATTTCATTTGTCGTCTATATTGCACAAGCATATCCATATTAAACAAATAATGATCTTTGGGTCAAAATGGATGTATAAGACGAGCATACAGGGGAGAAAAGGAAGGGAAAAAGAGAAAGAAAGGATACAAAGAAATTATTTGTCTATCATTACCCAAATGGTCTTGTTGTTTTTGTGTGTTTTTTGTTGTTGTTTTTTAAATAACTGTTTTAAGTGGATTTCTAATGTAGTAAGAACAATACTTGGTATCCTAGACATATAAATGAAGTATGGTAAAAATAGGCGAGGTTCAAAAAGAAGTATGGAAAACAGGTGGGTTTATTTTTTTTCATTTTTTTTTTTTAAACAAGCAACAATTTTATTTTTTTTCTGTTATATTTTTAAAGCAAATACTATAAAGAAAGAAAAGGTAAATTTGGAAAATTTATTTAAATCTACCACTAATCTTACTACTAGAGATATTATCATTCATGGAGACTATTTTATTACATTAACAAACAAAAACATACAAATCGCTTTTGGAAAGACGTATTATCTAGTTGGGTATTAATACAATACTAAAATACTGAAACACAATAAACCATTTCTGTATAACAACTACATACAGAAAGGTATTGTTTTCATAAATGATTTACTTGATAATGAAGGAAATATTTTAGATTTTACAACTTTTAAAAACACATATGATTTAAAGACAGAATTTTAAAATTACGCATCACTAGTTTATGCGGTAAAATCATTCTTATCCTCATTAAACAATATTAACAGTACAGCATTTATTCTTAGTAAAATACCTATATTGCCATTTAAAATGAAAGTAATGCTAAATGAGAATATTAGAAGTAAAGATATATACAATATTTTGAATAATAAACAAGTAATACCAAAGGCACAACACATATATGTATCTAAGGGTTTACATTTGACTGTTATACGTGGAAACAATTCTATGTTATACCCTTTAGATGTACAAAAGATACTACCTTGCAATGGTTTCAATACCGATTGCTCCACAGGGGGGTAGCTACTAATACCTTTCTGCATATGATTCATTATGTAGATTCAAATAAATGTAGTTTTTGTAAAAATGTTCCTGAAACCTTACAACATTTGTTTTATGATTGTAATAAAGTAAAACATATGTGGCAAGAGTTGGAGAATTGGATATATAATAAAACTGAAGTCAGACTTCCACTTAATGAACATACAGTTGTGTTTGGTATGATAAATGGTGAGTTTAGCAATGTAGCTAACTGGATTTTAATCAATATAAAATATTATATTTATAGTATGAAAATACTTAACAAAAGTCTTCATATTAACGTTATAAAAAACATATTGCAAATTTCAAATAGAAAGATACATTTATTTTAAAAACTGTGAACATGACACATTTAATGAATGCTGGGGAAAGTGGTTTAACCTTTTCAGTATTGAAGAATAACATGAAAAACATCATCTTCTTTAACTATAGGTTAGGACCTTTCCTCTGGGTTCTTTGCTTATTGCTTCTTATTTGCAAAAATATCATAACTTGTTTGGAAATACAATTCTAGATTTTATTTATTTATTTATTATTATTATTATTTTTTTATTTTTTTTATGAATCTTACCACACCATATTTACTCGTAACTGCTTCTTCTCTATATGACATTAAGTGTGGATATTAAACTGGTATACTATTTTGCTTCGTTTATTAAATTTTATTGTCTTTTCTTAATTAGCCTGAACCCCATAAACAAATTGTTTCTTTCTCCCCTCTCTTTCTTTCCTTTTCTTCCCTATTTCTCTATATTTCTCTATATTTTTCTATATATTGTCTTTTCTGAGAAAGGTCATGTTTAATTTTGACATACAAAAAGTGAAGTTAGGGTATTTTAGTCAGATCTGTGGAATTCCTTGAGTGTAAACACATTGGATTAGTAACTTAAATCAAGTATTTATGTATCCTAGGAACCAATATATTAATAAAATTGTTGGGTTTGTTTGATGGCAGCCAGTTTAAAAATCAAGATGACAGCCACAAGTATGGTTAGAAAAGTAATACACATTGTACCCCAATAAAACATTTCACTCTTCTTTCATATTTTCAACAATTTGTACCTTTAGATAATCTACTAGACTATGTCCTTAGAGAGGAACTTGAACATGTAATATGTCATAGCCTCAGACTCCATTGAAAACACTACACTGTGCTATCACCATCGTCAGTTGTCAAATAACTCATTCCTGATGACAAACTTTGGCCAGAGAGTGGTACTGTTAATGTGTTGTAGCACTGCTGGACCCCTGGATTGCTGTGATCATAATCTAGCCTGTTGTAGGCGAAGAAGTAGATACATAGTTTCTCCAGGCCTGTCAAATACAGATACCAGTTGCCCTCGCAAATGGTACATTGAAATTGGAGAAAAAGCATGATCTGTGTTTCAAGGTATTGAAGCTTTAGTGCCCTTTTATACAGGTTCATATCCATGGTTACCACCAGTTTGGTATCTGGTCCAGTTACAAGACAATTCACTCTTGACAGTTGATCCAGTGCTGTAATCAAAGTGGTCCATTCATTGGCTGCAGTGTTGATGATGGGAAGACCAAATGCCTGGCCTAGTACAGGCCTTATACGTAGTTAAGTACATGAACACTAGGCCTGTTAAAGAATGGTGCCACCATCCACCCAGTGTGATTGGTATGTAGTTTGCTGTAAATGTCACCATATATCGCATCTTATAACTGGTGAGGTGTGGATTCAGTTTGGGCTTTGTATTACACTGAATCATAATCTTGTATTTGGTGTGGTGTGGACGCACATTCGGCTTTGTATTACACTGAATCATAATCTTGTATTTGGTGTGGCGTGGACACATTTTGGGATTGTATTACCCTCAATAGTGAAAACACAAAACATTTATCTAACACTCGCACTTTGCAAGTTTGTTCAAACATCGCAAGGCTATTTCTGAATCGGACCCCCAAACAAGAGTTCTATTATTTAAAACATGACTTTCAGAATGGAACAGGGACACTATTATGTTATTCACCTATATATCACCTGAAAATGCTCCTATTTACGAAAATATGGATTATGATGGAGTATGAATTTTACAACATTACTTAAATATTATTGTGTCGGATTACCCTGATGAGTATGTGTTTGTGGCTGGCAACTAAAATGCAAGGATAAAGGATTTTTAAAAAGATTTTATATCAAATGATATCACAGATTTCATACAACGAGATGTGTAGAAACACTAAAGATACATTAACACACACTAACACTTGTTCATTTGTGTAGACGTTTTGGTATTCATGTATTAAATGTTAGGTTATTTGATGATAAAAATTGATATTTTATCTGTTATACTTATAATGGTGCCAGTATAATAGATTACATGATTTCTTGTCTTTTTTGCACTATTTTCTGATTTTGGAATTGGTACACCAGAATATTATAATCATTTTCCACTTTATTGCTGCAACCTATACCTGCTGTTAATAGAAATTATTCATAATGATAACGGTGAGCAAAAAGAGAAAGGTAGCAAATGGGTACAATTTGTCTGGTGTTTGAGACAAAAAACGTTTTCTTGGCTCGCTTAGAGTCTTTACTTGTAAGATTCACAAGATTATATCTTTGAATTAGTGACCTATACTATTAATGGAGCTGTGACATTCATTATGAAACTGTTTCAAGAGGCAGAAAGCCATACTAGGAGATTATATGGGTTTTTGTGTTTTTTATTAAACAAGTAAACCTGCAACAACCATGGTGGGTGGATGGGTTACAAAATGTAAAAAGGAGAACGTATGATGCATTAAGAGCTATTTAGAGATAATGGTTTAGAATTCTCTGGGTTTTTTTTTTTTTAATTTTGGAAATTGATTAAAGAGGAACACCAGTATTCTAATATATCACAAGAAATTAATTATGTACAATGGATTGAGCATTTCTCTCCCCTTCTTTTTAGAAATCAATTGTTTATGAATAATAATAATTATAATGGTTGTACTCTAAATAGTGATAATTTGTCAATACATCTTCCAATTACAGAAAAAGAAATTGCAAGTCATATACAAGGTTTAGCAAATAACAAATCACCTGGGCCAGATGGTATTGCTTCAGAGTTTTTAAAGGCTTGACAAAACCTTATTATTCCTGTATTGGTCAGTTTATTTAATAATATACTTGACAGTGACATGTTTCCAGATATATTAGGTAAAAGTATTATATGCCCTTTATTGAAATCTAGTACAAGGCTTCAAGAATGGTGTGATAACAATATTATTGACGAATCTCAAGCAGGCTTCACGCTAGATTATTCTACTGCTGATCATATTGTTTTCACTGCAATCTCTTGTGCAAACATATGCTTGAAAAAAAGGTCGATTTTATTGTCTTTTTGTAGATTTTTCTAAGGCTTTTGATAATGCTAATCATACATTTCTTTTAAGAAGTCTTGCTGAAGTTGGAACGTGGTAAATATTTATCTGTACTTTTATCAATGTATACTAAACTAAGTGTTTGTATAAGAACACCAAATGGCTTATCAGATTATTTTCATTGTAATACCGGCACCCGACAAGGATGTATATTAAGTCCACAACTGTTCATTATTTTTATAACTAGTCTTGTAAAAACTATGGAAGAGTATGGTGGACAAGGTATTTGTTTTATATCAAATGATCAGTATATGCTCTTATGTTGGCTGATAATGTATCAACTGCTTCTGGCATTCATGTACAGGTACAAAAGAAAAATAGTACATTAGAAGTGTTTTGTAATACTATAGGTATGGCTGTGAATGTAAAAAAGAACAAGGTTATTGCTTTTAGAAATGGAGGTCCTCTAAAGAATGATGAACAGCGTTCTTTTATGGAAATAGTATTGAGGTTGTCTCATATTATAGATATCTAAGTATTATGTTTACACCAAACCTAATATGGACTAAAATCCAGACTTGTCTTGCAGCACAAGGTAAACAAAACCCGCCATGATGGCAATATATAGACATCAAAATAAATTTGGAGATATTCCTTGTGAAGATATTTAAGATTTAAGATATTTGATTCTATGGTAACACCAATTGTATGTTATATTCAGAAATATGGGGTACTTGTTACTGTAAAGGTTTTGAAGATGTTCAGACTAAAATGTGTAAATGTTTTTAAAAATTAGGGAAAACATCAGTAATATTATGGCTCTAGGTGAATGTGGTAGAACACCTTTGCAGCTTATTTACACTACTAGAGCTGTTAGGAATTGTTGTAGGCTATTACAGCTGAATGCAAACAGGCTTCCCCAGCATTGAAACAGTACGCACCACATGGGTTACTTATATAACAAATATATTCTTTTTAGATCAGGATTTGGCTATGTTTGGAAAGCTCAGTGTTATCTAGGGAAGCCTCCGAGGACACAAAATACCGTAACAAACATGGCATTAAATGTCTCGCCTACCATGATGATTTTCAGTGCACTGTAATGCAAATCACAGGTGTAACTGTAAACCACGTTTCCATGAGATAGGACTTACAGTTTGTGAGAAATAGGACGCAGTCACCATCGACGTCGGTACTGTCTAAAAATTAATATATCTCTGTATCTCGCCTTTTCAGTTCGTACTTTATTTAATAATATGGATAATTTAAAATGCATTTAAATACATTTTCCAAAACATTTTCAAAATTATATAACAAATTATGACAAGATGGACTAATAAGATTAATTCCAAACAGACGAATCAGTTTTTACATTGGCTTTGATGTCATCTGGCAATCTTATGAAAATTATATCAAATAGAGAAAAACATGTAGCCGAAGCCAAACGTTTATTCCATGATGTATTTGTATAGACGGATATGTAATAATCTTTTTATGTAATGTCTATGAAGTGTAGCAGTGGAAGGACTTGTACTGTAATGGATGTAAGGTACATGTGGGATGGATGTGTGTAACGTAGGTATTTGTTTGTGGTGTATGGTTGTTGGTCGTGTTACCCACCAGATCATGACATATTGTATGTTTATATTTATTGGCAGGTCTTCAATTCTCCCCACAAGTCATGGCAGTGTGGTACCTTGTACAGGTACGCCAATGGGTGGTCAGAAAGCAAGACGCATGCTCACACAGACACATATACTTATATACACACACACACACGCGCGTGCGCACACACACATACACAGACACACACAAACACACATATACACGCATGCGCACACACACACATACACACACACACACACACATACAAACAGACACATACACACACACACACACACACACATACGCAATGACATACACATATTCACACACACATACACTCACACAGACCCACACACACACACGCACGCATGCACGCAGAGAAAGACGCACATGCTCACACACAGATACACACTCACAGTTACAAGAACATAGACTGACACACACTATTTGACACACTACCTCACACACAAACAGAGACACATATACATACAAGTCATTCTACAAAAAGCGTCACTTTTCAAAATACCAATTCAAGGTAAAACAAGTAAAAGATATATTTGTTTACATTTGGAAACTAGATGAACAAAATAACATAAAATTATATTTGGCCACACAGAACTGTAATCGGCCTGCATGTGCAGACACTCTATGTTACTCTATGAACAAGTTCATTATGTCATTGGTGTTACTGAATAAGTGGGGTAGTTCAGCAGTGTGATCCAATTGGTTCGTAGAGATCAAGAGCACATGGATGTACTATTTAGGTGTCCGTAATAACATACATGGAATAGCTTTAGAATTAAAAACTATCCAAGGGTGTAATAGTGCACTTCCACACAGGTATTCTGTATATGACTTAAATTATACAATGTGGCAGTTTTAATTACTTAAAAATATGGAGTCCTTCAAAATAAATGTCATCAAAGTCATAAAGGTAGAAGGTATTCTTTTCTAAATAAAAATTTATATTTCAAAAGTAAAGTTTCTTGAAAGATTACAGCTAAAATATTCTTGCGTAACACCAATAACAGTGGTGTGTAATACCAATGACATTCAAGACTGTATCCAGGAAATACTATTATTCTTGAGATTACCAGTGCACTACTTCTTAGCAACATTATGCAATTAATATTTCCTTAAATGTTTAGTTTTTCGTCTTCTTCAGCCTACAACTATTAGGCCTAAAGGCCTGTTATAATAATTGTGTATTTCTGTATTGATAACATAACGGCCGGTCAGACAGTTTAAGATACAAAATTTTAATTTTTAAAAAATATTAAATTAAAGAATTATTCATTCATTCATTTATGTAATTATTTTTGTTTTTATATTAAAGCTCAAAAGCTATTTTACTATATACTTGTATTGCCAATAACGCGTAAAAGTTGTAATCCTGTTTTTCATTTTACGCCAGCATTGCACAACTCTTCGTTAAGGCCCGATTTCTCGTTGACCGTTCATAGTAGCTACGTTTAAACCTTCGGTCAAAATCAACTAAGCCTAGTTAATAATAAACCATGATTAATTTCAAATCCTGTTTCACGTGCGAAATCATTATCTCGCTCAGCTAAACCAGGCTGTTCCATGAAGCAGACATTTCATGTACCCCATCATATGTTCATGTTTTGTTTCTTTTTGACAGTAATGACAGCCCGTAGTGACATTTGAACAAGAAATACTTATTTCTATTATTAGTAAACATAGGGATATTTTCGAGTAACCCCCCTCCCCCCAAAAAAAACAACAACAACAAAAAACAAAAAAATCCAACAACAACAACAAACAACAAACCCCAAACAAAAACAACCTACAAACAGCAGAAGTAACAGGGAAACAGAACGTGCGTGGACAACAATAACCACTAAATTAAATGCAATTCAGGGAACCCGAAATCGTACAACTAAACAATTAAAAGGATGCTGAAAAAAAAGTCGCCGAGTCTTGCATCAAAACAACAAAGATGTATAATATTGTTCTAAAGACTGTTAAAAAGGAGAACCGATTCATATTCTGCAATTATAGTTAGGTACTCTAGAAAACATACCGACTTTCAGACTATCTGTATATTCAATATTGTCCAGATATACAAAATGTTTTAGTAGAACACCACTAGAACACATTTATTAATTAATCATCGGCTGTTGAATGTCAAACGTTTAGTAATTCTAACACGTTTTCAGACGACAGTAGGTACAGTAACAAGATATGTTTATATACATTTTCCCACATACAGGACAGCACATACAATGGTCTTTGTCTATACCAATCATGGGACAGAAAAAGCCTAACATTTTAGTAACTCATTAAAGCCGAAATCAAGTAATAAAAAACACTTGATAACAAGATGTTAAAACATTTATGACCAATTTTCTTATTACAAATTGTTATAAACGTACATGTGACCTTGAGAGGGGTCAAATATGATACTAAACGCATATGTTATAGATCTTTGGAAAGGTATTCTAAGGCGTAACATGGTAGGAATGGTTTCGTATTGAATTTCAAAAATAATATTGTATCCTCCACTCCCAACCCTGGAAACATACACTGATGTTGAAAAGATGTTTGTTTTGTAACATCTATCTCGTCTCCAGATAACAATGACTAAAATGGTGCGATAGATAGCATGGTTTGCATTTGCTATACATATTTTATGGCTTGATACAATATAAAATAGATTCAGATGTTTGTTTTACCCACGATAATGGATTTGTCAATACAAACAAAAAGTTACATAAAACGTTGTTTGTCGATTGACTGGGTACTATTCACAGGATATCTTTGTTTCCATGTCAGTTTGTTGGGGGTTTATTATTATTATTATGTTTTTATTATCTTTTCAGTTTTTCATTTCAATAAATACTGACGTGTTTTAGTATTATGAATGAAAAATATACAACACATCTTGTAAAGAATGATAGTCTCCGTTGTGGAATGAGCAAAGTTGATTGTTGTCAGCTTACTGTTTGACGTTTCACTCCCACTGTATTTGATGAAACTAATTTCATAATCCGTCCTACAGGGATTTGTGCATCTAACAACAATGTAGCGGGCAGCATAGCCCAGTGGTCAGTGCCCGCCTGCTGCGCGGTCGGTCTAGGATCGATCCCCGTCAGCTAACCACTGGGGGTTTTCTCGACATAACCATATGTCCGACGCCGATATAACCGTAATTATAATGTGTTGAGTGCGTCGTTAAACAAAACAAAAAACAAAAAAACAAAAAAAAACTAACAACAACGTATGAAATTACCATGACAAAATACCATTCATCAAAACTAGTCTACACTGATTTAATTGACGAAAAAAGATTCCATTGTTCATTACTACTAATGTCAGTATTGTCAACTGGTTGTTTGCCTACCAGCGCTCACGCGGTACCACGTGATCAAAACATGTGACGTCACCGTGGCTTCTCCTATAGTAAACTTAATGGTTTTAGGGGTTTGTAAAGTTTTGATTTAAATACTTACTTGTCTTAATTTTATTGTTAATGGAAATCTTCACTAACTTTGAAGAAAAAGAACAAATGAACGACAAGCAGACGACAACAAACCTGGATGTTAATTGCGAGAACCAAGCATAATGCAGTTAGGGACGTTGGAGGTATACTCTTTACATTCCAACAAAACATTTATTTTACCCAAAGTGCCAATGTGCAACTATGATGCTGTACTAATCCCTTTATTTTTCTAATAATCTTCAAAAATATGCAAAGCGAGGAAAGTGGCATCTTACTGAAAAACGCATTGTCATTGGTGTTACTAATGGCCATTGGTGTTACTCAGTAACCTGGTAACACCAATGACTGGTAACACCAATGACCAATAATTAAATAATTAATTCATTAATTGACACACACACACACACACACACACAC
>JAECMU010006095.1:0-11131 GCA_016106625.1 Dracogyra subfuscus | reverse complement strand
AAGAAAAAGTACATATTTAGATGGAAAGTGGTTAATCTGTCTGAACCTTCCTTTTCCAAAAACCTCAGAGGGATGTAAAAAACATAATCATGACAATGAATTTGCACAATATCTGTCTTAAAGCAGAAAAATTACAAAATATTTTATTCGAGCAACGGATGATCTATTTTTGGTGACATTTTGACCTCTACTAACCTCAAATCTGATTGGATGAAATTGCATGAATCGTTGCAAAGCTGACATCCCGACAAATAGAATGAGGGGTCATTTGTTACCCCGGAGGTAACGGTTCCTGAACTAGAGGCATTCTAGTTTTCCTTATCCCTAATTTTCAGCTGAACACAAATACATGGCCCATAGGCAAAGTTTGGTAAAGTAGATTCAATGTTAACATATATTTTTTTATGAAGTAGGTCCATAGATATAACATACCAATGACGGAGCCGTGGGGTTGGTGTGTATATGTGTGTGTGTGTGGGTGTGGGGGGGGGTGTATGGGGACCCCTAGTAGCCCACGTACTATTAGTATACATAGCTGGAGGGCCAACCGACCCTCTTATTTTATGTATTATTATTATTATTTTAAATTTCGTGTATGGCTTTGTTTTATAAACAGGGCAAGTGCCTTATATCGATTGGTTCAAACATTGCAGCTATGTAAGAATACACCCTCATAAACTTGGCAATCCCACAATCTAAACCACTGCCTGCATAATGTTTGCACAGGCAGCAATTCTACTATAGTTTTGTTATCTTTCGTGCATAAAATTATGGTACACTGATAGCATTCCTCAACTACTTGTATTTTAATGTTACTGTTCACACACACCCCCCCCCCCCCCCCCAAATTTGAAAACCGCCACTTTTATTTAGGTTTTTAGTTGTGTTTTTTTAAATTATTATTACTATTATTTGTTTGTTTTTTTCATTATTAGTATGCCAGCGTTCCTGTTGTAGCACTATTATAGTATGGTCCATGTAAACCGTGTGTAATTTTTCAATAGTGCCTTTTCATAATGTTATGGTGCCCTTTTTGTCTTGAACCCTCCCCACCCCCCACCCCATCAGAAAAGCTAATCCGCCCCAGTACATCAAGTCATTTCCAGCAACACTTTTCAGAAAACCTGTCGTCTGCTCGTGTAGTTTGAACACTGGTTATGTATCGCCGTGGAAAATAAAACCAAAGAGTATATATTGTTAGTTATTTTACGTACAATTTCAAGAAACATGTATTATTTGTTTGTTACAATATTTGTTTACTGAAATTTACATTAGAAATGACTAAAAATTGAATATGCCGACAGACTGATCGGTAACTACAGGTGATCCGGAACTGGAGCATCACCTGTAATAGTTTCCAATTTTGTTTACACTTTAGGCCATATTATACCATAAAGTGTAGAAATTGTCATACTAAGATTATTTCTACCCTTTACATGCAGGTGTGACAGAAGAACAAAACGAACCTTTATTGAGCCTTGCGGAGCACTCACTCAGGATTTGGAGTCGGTATCTGGATTTAAAAAAAACATGCCTCGACTGGGATCCGAACCCAATACCTACCAGCCTGTAGACTGATGGCCTAACCACGACGCTACCGAGGCCGGTAATCATGATGGGAGTCCAAGATGGCGTTTAAAATATTTGTTCTATGTCATTCTGTCTCATGTTAAACATTTGAAACTGGCGTGTGATGTAAGGTTGTATTTTTCCAAAACCAGTTTCTGTTTTGAACTAAACAATAATACGTAAAGATGCGCCTATAACCATTGTATTATTCTTTAATTTAAAATGATGAAATTTTTTTAATAATAAATAAATAAATAAACATTTATGAGGTGCGGGAGTACAGGATAAGAAAATATCGCTAATTCCCCGATATCTGTAAGACACACATGAATATTATGTGCTTACAGAGGCGGATCGGGGGAGTAACGGCCCGGGCCCCCCTAAATTTTGCGAGAGTTATAAAATAATTTTAATTTTTGTTTTTGATCCCCAACCAAACGTTCCCTACCCCCACCCACCCATAATGAATTGTCTTGATCCGCCACTGACTTAGTAATTAGAACGAAATATCCAATCAGCATTCACAGAAAACAAGTACGAAAGAGCAAAATTCACATCGCACTCCATTTCGAAAGATAGTCACTTCCAAATCGGACTCCAATCACATGTTCTCCAAGCAATTTAAGAAGTGAAACGTTTCATCATAAAATATAACTACTGCTAAAGATCATTCCTTTTTTATACTTTATTTACACCTCTTCATTATATTTGCTTACAGAACAAAAATCAAATAATGAACAGCGAAACATGTAATGAGGAAAGAATCTCCTTTTAATTGTTCTTTCGAGGATTTGTTTCAGTATTCATGATGCCGTCTTTCCGAGGGATTGTCTCTGTGTTGCCAAGGATTTATGACTCGGACTCTTTGAGGTCCTCCGTCCTGCCGGACTCTTTTAGGTCCTCCGTCCTGCCGGACTCTTTGAGGTCCTCCGTCCTGCCGGACGCTTTGAGGTCCTCCCTCCTGCCGGATGCTTTGAGGTCCTCCGTCCTGCTGTGGAAGATAACCTAGGTTGTCGTCGTTTGCTTCTAGAAAAACAAAACAGACTGTAATCACATGTTCTCCAAGCAATTTACCAAGTGAAACGTTTCATCATAAAATAGGTTTATTGTTAACGGTCATTTTTTTTCTACTCTTTATTTACACCCCTCCATTATATTTGCATTACAGATCATTATCATCATCAAATAATGAATAGACTAACACACAATTCATTTGATAGGAAGCTATCTTTAAATATGTTAAAAAAAGGGCTTAAAAGCTGTCAATATTTAAAAAGTTATTGATAATACAGTATATATCTCCCGCGAGGTCAAAACTTGATTATGGATGCATTGTATATGGCTTTGTCTTGGTGCATTAAGAACATATCATGTAGATATCTTTTACATTATTGCACTCAATCCATGTTTGGGAGCTAGGCATGCAAAGCTTTCTCTGCAGTATGCCATCAAAATTAAAACACTACTGAAACAGCTTACACTTAATGCAGTGTTTGATAACAAATATATGAAGTTGTTTGATGCAATGTCAAATACTATTCATATACAGTATTCTTTGCATTCACTGTGCATTACTTTTGTGTTAATTTAAAACATTGAATTAATTGATACTTTGAAAACTCCTTCATATTTCGTCTAACCACCTTGGTGTATTATACCACCTAAAATTGTGCTTGAACAAAGATCGTACAGATGCTGTTGTGTACAAACAATGTGTCATGGAAATTCAAGACAGGTACCATTAACTTAACTTAAGGTCTTAACGTGCACATTCAGAACAAGCTGGCCGGATCCCTCCATCTGTGACAGGAATGAAGGGAGGGGTAAGAAGGACCGCCTGTACTATCAGGTTCAAGGGAGAACCAGTAGCCCAATCAATTTGGAGGCAGGCGGGGGTGTTTGTGGTGCTATGGAAATTTTAATCCCTTAACAGGCAAGTCCAAAAGAGACTTGGGTGCGCAATTTGTATGAAGAATTTTGGCGCAAATTTGATGGTCGTTCAAAAATGAAATAGAAGTAAGAGCTTGAGTTTGTTTTAATTAGTAGTCCGAATGAACTCTTGTTTTTATGACCGCCCAGGTACCATGATTAAATTCCTATTTATATAGACGGATGGGAATTGCCTGGCTTCTATTTTTATCCATTGCTATTACAGACATCGTATTTTGTTGTGTTCCCAGCCATGTTGGCATCAGGGGTAATAAAAATCAGATTTTGTTACAAAGTCTGCTTTGGGTTTGCCTCATGCCGGGGATGGTGTGCCCTATACTGAGTTTGAACATAGTACTAACCAATTTATCTTTTCGACCTGGCAAAATTATTGGAACGGTGCTATTTCAAGCAAGCTTCATGCTGTCAAACCTGGCATAGGAGAGTGTCAATTCTCCTATAGGCAATATTGGATGAATGAAATAGTGTTGCCATGCTCTCATCGGTCATACCTACTTAACCCATTCCTTTATCTTGAAAATAGATCCTCTACCTCATTATGGGTACTGTCAGTGTATTCTGACTGTATGCCATATTGTGGTAGAGTGCCATCATTTAAATGAAGCTAGAAAATATATATCTGGTCAAAGAAATATGATGCAAACCTGTGCTATGACCCAGGGCGTTATGCCTAAATATGAAAAGAATTAGTTGCAGATGAATCGAAAAGCCGAAAACAAAAACAAAACAATAACAGTTTACATATTTCAGCCAATTATTAATAAACGTTGTATTAATAGAAACAGTAGTATTAGTAGAAGTTGTGGTAGTAGTTGCTTTTATGTACTGTGAAAAAAAGCAGTAGCATCAATAGTATCAAATCCCGTGGCATATGCTATTCTATATGTGGGATGGCACATACAAAAGATCCCTTGATCCCTCGAGTACTATCAATAATATCTTCAAAGCAAATTTTGTTCACTAGGTCTAATTAATCACTTATTGCACGTACTTGGAGTCTGGTCCGGACACTGTGTGCTCTGTGCTGTGACCCAGGGCGTCATGCCTAAATATGAAGAGAATTAGTTTCAGATGTATCGAAGAGCCAAAAATAAAAGTAAAACAATTACATTTTACATATTTCAGCTAATTATTAATAAACTGGACGCTGATGAACCAGTGATTGACACCACTTGATGATTTTAATGAATTTCCAGACAATTCCGGCTAATCACCTCCCCAGCCGCTCCGCCCTGTCCCTTACATGCCACAAACATACAAAGGTTGGAATCATATTGCATCATAAATATTGGTGCCAAATATTGTACTAAAAGTGAATCATTGACGGAATATATATCAATTTTTTTAAATTATATAGCAAGTAATTTCTACCTTCTGAAAAACATGGGTGAGAGCTCAATAAACGTGATAAGAAAACAACAACATAATAATACAAATAATAATAATAATAATAATAACAGACGTATCAATAGTAGTTGTAGTAGTAATAGTTGTAGTAATACTTTTAGCATTAGCATTAGTAGTAGTAGTAGTAGTAGTAGTAGTAGTAGTAGTAGTAGTAGTAGTAGTAGTAGCGATATTCACTATAGTACAAGTATACGTCATATTGATAGTAACAGTAGTAATAGAAGTAGTAGAAGTAGGGGTAATAGTTTCTGTTGTTGTACTGTGACAAAAGCAGTAGCATCAATAGTATCAAATCCCGTGGCATATGCTATTCTGTCTGTGGGATGGCACATATAAAAGATCCCTTGATACCACGAGTACTATCAATAATACCTTCAAAGCAAATTTTGTTCACTAGGTCTAATTAATCACTTATTTTACGTACGTGGAGTCTGGTCCGGACACTTTTAGTTTTAAATTCTTTTTTTTCTTCATAATTTAAATTTGTTACATTTGTCAAACCTAATACCTTTATATTTATTTTCATTCATATTTAATGTTTGGTTATACCCATGAGATTATCGTCTTTTAATCCGTCATTGTTTCTCCAAATCTTGTACATAATGTATTATGCATGTTTTATCGTCATTTCTTACCAACTATTCCAACAATACCATATCATCTGCATAAAACATATTAACAACAAAAGCTAATTAAACCTGATGTTGTGGAGGATGACAGTGATACTGATGCTGAATAACAATTTCCAGAAGGACTGTTGCCAATATTTAGAGGATGTATGTTTCATAGTTGTAGTTAGAGAGGCTTTGTTTTAGCTGTTATAGATGCTAGTGTCCTCAATAATAATTATCAGGAAGGATTGAATATTTTGGGGATGTACTGTTTTGTGGCATTGACGTGGATATTGATGTTAACTGTTCAGGTGATATTTAAAGTTGCTATGCAGGCATCACTATGACATAATGAAGTACTTACTGCTATAGTTTGTATAAATATAATATTTGTGTGTATGTCTTTCTACGTTCGCATTATATTTTATATGACAGACTAGTAGACTAGTTTATTCAGGGCTTCTAGATTGTGGTAGCCCCACTCCCATGGCTAGTAATAGTCAGTGTTGGGCTAGTAAATAACTACTATAACTAGCCCGATGGCTAGTGGAAACAAATCTTGTCAAATGCTGCATTTACATGTTTTGTAAATATGAATATCTTCCCCACTCTTTTCACTCCATCTAATGATTTTAAAGCTCTATCTTCCTCTTTAGGTGAAATATCTGATCGTTACTATTAGTAAAATTGTATTTGTTTAAAGTAGGGCTAGTGAATTTTTGACTAGTACATTTGTAAAATCACTGATCCATTGGCAAGTGGATTAATTTTTTCTTCTTCTAGAAGCCCTGTTATTCTTGCACATGCATGCAGTATATCACCCATGTCAGCATAGTTCAGTGGTACAGATAGCTGCGATTGGATATGTGACTGATTGCCCTTAGTGGACCCGTCAGCTTTTATCTTATCCAAAACAGGGCCCAAGATTGGTACATTAAAAATTGTGGTATGTACTATCCTGTCAGTGGAGAAGTACATATAAATAATAAGGTGTCACTGTTTAGTCGGAGCAGCCTCTGTGGTGGTAGCAAATTTCGTTTTGCATTTTACAGAACAATTGTAGAAATTATTCACAAAGTGGACATCAGTTAACCGTGGTTTAAAAATATCATGTGCTGCGCTGTCATTGAATATTTCTTTTCTTTCCATGCCAGTATCCAACTAGACATCAAACCTTAATGGCACATATATTATGTATTGGGGTAGTCAATATTTTATAGTGTAGTGGAAATGGGGTGGAGGACACTGCTTTTACATGTGCCATGGGGAGACAGTCGTTATAAAGGTTAGTATGGGGGGAGAGGTAAATTTGAGAACGCAAGGCCCTCTTGTGCCGAATCCCCGGCTATCAGGCTATGCCAATGCATATCTGTACATTTTAGGTATATCAATCAATCGATTTTTGTTTCAACACAGTTACCTTTAGTAGTATTTCTAGCATATGTAAAATATGCTCAACAATATTAATTAAAGGCCTGTTGACTTTTGGTAATTATTTACTAATGTCATATTATTTCAGTAACTTTTGATCACAAACAATTTTTATATATTGTTTTAGTAATATCTGACCCATGTTACAAGCAAACATTTTGGACACAATGAGTTTTGTAAAACTTACAAAAATCTGCATTCTGCTAGGATTTATTAAACGTTGATTTGCAAATATATTTGTCATTTTATTAAATCTAAAGTGCTGTTTATATCATTAAGTTGTAGAATTGTTTTAGAACATGTTAAAACGTAGACACTTTACAATGAAAGAAAGTGTTTAAGGGAAAATGTCGAATATAACAACTGGCCCTTAATTAATTTTATTTAGTTAAATTAATGTGTATGTAAAGTGATATACATTTATTAACACATCTTAATTCTTGAGTAACATTTTTAATTCAGTCAGTATTTCAACACTACAGATATGGTGCAGTTTTCTTTGATAGTTCACATTTCATGTAATAATTAGTGTAATAAATGCATCTGTTATAATTTACTGGTATTATACCTTATATTTCATGTAATAATTGGTGTAATAAATATGTCTGTTATAACTGATTTAAAGGCTTCACTTTGTTTGTTAAACTGTTTTTCGAAAGTTGTAAAGTGCTTCTGGCAA
Source organism: Dracogyra subfuscus (assembly GCA_016106625.1). Taxonomy (NCBI): domain Eukaryota; kingdom Metazoa; phylum Mollusca; class Gastropoda; order Neomphalida; family Peltospiridae; genus Dracogyra; species Dracogyra subfuscus. Next base: position 3,484 of record JAECMU010006095.1, on the reverse strand, counting down.
CCTGTTCCAATACCAGGGAGCCGGATTCTCCAGCAGTGTAAGATAAGGTTACTCTACGCTCAGTGTGATACTCCTATGAGGATTGTGAGTGTCTGCCATCTAGAAATAATCTGTTATTGTTTACAATTACTCCTGCTTCCAGCACTTGTTCAAAGTATTACCAACACAAACCCAATTAGGTGTTTCAGAGCTGCTGCGAAATTGAAAGTTTACAGTGTGCCATGTGGACTCACTGCAAGCTAACATTATTCTTGACGAGAGATTCCAAACAATCAGTCGCATGCTGAGCTGTAAGAAGACCTGTTTATAAAATAGCTTGCTCTGGCATTCTGGTTGGAGCTGTTTCTGTTCAAGTTCCAGAAGGCAGAATAAATTAAAATATTTCTTCATCTAATTACACCATGATCTATTATCACTAGCAGACAAAACATTTAACTATTATACTAAAACAAATAACAGCTACCATCTAAAAGCAAAATATTTAGCAAAAGTTAAGTTTCCGATTTTTAAGTGCATTCCAAAGTTTTCAGTGCAGTTTTCTCAGATTGAAGTAGAGAGGAGATAAGTGGTTCTGGCACTAACCCCTCGATTTGTTAGCTGGATTTTAAAAAGACCGTAAATTTTAAGAGCATGATTAGCTGGATTGAAGGCAAACACTTAACAGTTTTTAACCCACTACCCAACTTATTTTGGCTTCATTTGTGTTATACTGATGCTAAAAATGTAAGCGCCTTAAAAACTTCCTGGGGAAAGGTCTGGTAGTGGTGGTAGTAGTGGTGGTAGTAGTAGTAGTAGTAGTAGTAGTAGTAGTAGTAGTAGTAAGATTATTATTATTATTATTTTTATTTTTTTTAACGACGCACTCAACACATTATAATTACGGTTATATTGGCATCAGACATATGGTTATGTCAAGAAAAACCCCAGTGGTTAGCTGATGGGGATCGTAGTAGTGAAAAGAAGTACCAGACGGTGATACTGATGATGGTTGTGTCAATAATAGTAGTAGTGGTAATAGTGATGGTAATAGTTGTAGTAATAATGGTAATGATACTGGTGGTTGTGGTTGTAATAATATGATTTACTTTGCAGCATCAAATTGCACATAGGTCTTTCCCACAGTAGGTTGTTCTTGATGTGTTGGTGCCATGATTGTTGTTGTGATAGTGGAAGTAGTGGTATTAGTATTGGTAGTATTAGTAGTAGTAGTAAATAGCAGTGCCAGGTAGTGATACTGGTGGTAGTTGTCTCGATAATAGTAGTAGTAGTGAAAGAAAGAAAGAAATGTTTTATGTAACGACGCACTCAACACATTTTATTTACGGTTATATGGCATCAGACATATGGTTAAGGACCACACATATATTGAGAGGAAACCCGCTGTCGCCACTTCATGGTCTACTCTTTCCGACTGGCAGCAATGGATATTTTATTTGCGCTTTCCCCAGGCAGGATAGCACAATCCATGGCCTTTGTTGAACAAGTTATGGATCACTGGTCGGTGCAAGTGGTTTACACCTACCCATTGAGCCTTGCGGAGCACTCACTCAGGGTTTGGAGACATTATCTGAATTAAAAATCCCATGCCTCGACTGGGATCGGAACCCAGTCCAAACCCAGTACCTACCAGGCTGTAGACCGATGGCTTAATCACGACGCCACCGAGGCCGGTGGTAGTAGTGATGGTAGTAGTTGCAGTAGTAATAGTAATAATGGTGGTGATACTGGTACCTGTGGTGCCGTTGCTGACTGTGCAGGTGGTAATAGTAACAACATTATTTACCTTGCAGCATCAACATGTATACTGTTCTGCCTGTCTGCAGGTTTTTGTTGACGTCTTCTGTAAGAATGCAAATAGTACACTATTACTGACTTGGGACAGATTTTATATTAGAAAACATATCAATAGCCTCTTTCTGATTTGGATTTTTTTTTCCTTTTATTTGGCTGGAATAGTCCTGGTTTTCTGGTTTATTGGTGTTCTGTTAAAACGCATAACAATGCCTCATTACTGATCTGGAATATTAGTGGTTTTCTGGTACTGACTTTGAATATTCCTTGTTTTCTGTTAGAACACAGCTCAATACCCTATTACTGACTTGTTACAACACAGAACAATGTCCCATTGTTGCCTTTGAATATTCCTGATTTTCCGTTACAACACAGATCAATGTCCCATGTGGTGATTGAAACATCATGAGATCACAGTGTAAATTAACTTCTCTAGAATGCTCCCCGACACTTTTGAATGCTTAGCAAATTCTATCTCCCCAGTCATGACACAAATTACAAAGCAACTATTAGCCCTGGAGAATGACTTGTCGTGACCCTTCGGTTTTTGGCTACATGTGAGCATTGTGTATTGCGACGAGACAATTTAACAGTGTTTTCAGAGGATTGTGTTGGGACATGACGGTTGTCACGAGTGAATAATAAATGTGTGGTCAGAAAATGTCATCAATATAATAAATAATAATTACTACTTATTTTCAATGTTTTCCGTATTCAAAATAGTTTTCAGCTGTTGCTGTTTACTGTCGATCGCAAAATCCCCAGTTTATAGATATAGCATTCCCCTCCCCAAATTCCTGCCTCCCTGGTAATATTATGCGAGTATAAAAGCCCTGCAACACATATCAATACCCGTTTGGTTTTTGGTAGAACAGAGATTTTCCGTATTCAAAATAGTTTTCAGCTGTTGCTGTTCACTGTCGTTCGGAAGATCCACGGTATAAAGGTATAACATTTCCCCAAAAAAGTACTGCCACCTTGGTAATATTATACCATTATAAAGCTCCTGGTGATTATAATATACCAGTATACTACCAGGAAACACCAACTAGACAAGACGATCAAGTTGTTGTTATCGTCAATGCATCAGCACATCCTATTACTGACATGGAATATTCCTAGTTTTTCTGTTGGAACAGAGATCAATACCATACTACTGACTTGGAATATTCCTGTTTTGTTAAGAACACATATGAAGAATATTCTTGGTTGTCTGTCTGAACACAAATCAATAACCTATTACCGACTTAATCAGGCTGATTTCAATGTTACAATATGCTAATGCATATAGCATGCAAACTAACGTTTAGTACAATTGGTTAAGAGACATAATGAACAGGTGTACTAATATTTTTTCCAGTTTTAATATTTCGAAACTTAATTTTTTTGTTTGTTAATTTTAAATCTTCTACCATTTAAAAAAAAACGATTATAGTAACATAATAAACAGATATTACACATACATTGTAATGCTAAAAATAGATTGCATAATGCCAATTGTTAGGGACAAACTAACACTAATAATTGTTTGTATTGCTTTACAACTTAGATAATAAAAATAACATACACGAATATGATATAAATTAAATACATCTGTACAATATTGTACTATGGTTGGAAGCTCTTTAGCACTATCGAAAAATACATTTATGCATGAAAAATATTTTATATGGATAAAATAAACCTAATAAAT
>JAECMU010006092.1:0-13617 GCA_016106625.1 Dracogyra subfuscus | reverse complement strand
GGTCTTTAATATGCACTTTCCCACAGAAAGGACCGAACATTCCACAATATTTCGTATACCATCGGTGGGCGTTTCCGATCCTATAGCCCAAGCACATCAAGCGAGCGCGCTAACCACTGAGCTAACGCCTCAAAAATTCATTATACTGACAAGTCATCCATCACGCACTAGATTTTCAGGGAAGTTCAAGGTTCGGAGATGGTGTGTGAACCCACTCCCTGGATCCGCGCCTCTACAGATGAAATTACCAGCAGACTGGCCATGTATTAAATACTCAAGCGAGCGGTTAAGACATCCTAACACCATCAAGAGAGCGTCTTCGTCACCTTGGTTACAAACCTTATTGGGGTGCCAATCATTTTAAATAACCAAGTTCATGTGCTAGTTTTGATTTTGTAAACTAGTTTGGGAGCGACAGTCCACTTTGTGGTCCCGTAGCCGAGGGACTAGATTCATAATTATCAACAACTATTTTGCCAGATGCCCATTCGACTCTGCATTGTTCAGTGATACGGCTCTGACCATGCATTGTGGTTGTGTCGTTCCGATTCATACAGGGCCGTACCCTCCGGGGTGCAGGGGGAGGCAGTCGCAATCAAATTAAAATTAAATCCACTATTACATGTGGATCTAACAGCAGCCAGTTGAAGCTCATGTCCACCAATCAAAACCTTACTTGCAGAATCATGCCAGTGATTTAAAAGACATGTTTCATGTGAATTACGAATGCCTTATTTAGACCAGCAGAACTAATTTTAATCAGATTGCTAACAACACTCATATACTCCATTGACCAGGTAACATTTCGTCTGTAAATAATAATTTAAATATTGACAAATGACACTTAGCCTTTTATAACGTTATTTGGGAGAATACAAATTCTAAAAATATCGGGCGAGCTGGGGCGGATCTAAATCGTGTGTGTGTGTGTGTGTGTGTGTGGGGGGGGGTTCCAAGGGGTCCGGACCCCCCCCCCCTCAAATTTGAGGAGTGCCCTTTTATTTGGGATTTTTAGGGTGTGTTTTTTTACAAATTTATTTAGTTTAAAAAAAAAAATATATATATTATGCCAGCATCCCAGCACTATTATATTATGGTCCATGTTAACCGTGTGTAATTTTTCATTAGTGCCTTTTCATAATGTAATGGTACCCTTTTTATCTTGGACCCCCCACCCCTCATCAGAAAAGTTGGATCCGCCCCAGGCGAGTCTATTTTAGTGGCCGCAGTACAGCGAACCATACCAATACATACGGGATGGGTTATTAGTCTTCAGTTTTACATTACAAATTATTCATTTATTAATTATTTTTTTTATTAAAGATAAATAAATCAGTCTTCAAATTATTTATTTTATAAAATAAAACATGTTTTAAGGCATTCGTAATTCACACGAAACATGTCGTATACCCTCAGGATAATTTGGAATGTTTCAAATTATTTGTAAATCACTGGCACGATTCTGCAAGTAAGTTTTTGATTGGTGGACATGAGCTTCAACTGGCTGCTGTTAGAGCCACATGCAATAGTGGAGCTAATTTTAATTAGACTGAGGCAGTCGTCCCCTTGAGAATCTCAGGTTGGTTTTGTTTACTCCAGAAAATAGCATTAATTTGTATAGGGTTTCATTTGTTTCTAAAAAGTAGTGTCCTCCCCCCCACACCCCCCACACACACCTTAAGATTTTGATCAGGGTACGGCCCTGACGGAAAACGAAGCTTCTGGGCTCCGTTTTACGAAACAAACTTAGCGCTAAGATCACCTTAAGTGCATAGCTACCATATGTCCTTAAAAGGTGAACTTAGTGCTAAGATCGCTTCGTAAGACGGGGCCCTGGACGTAATTACAAAAGGATACACACATACCTGCCAGGTACCCAGGCCTATAACGGGCATCTTGTGTCCGTTGTTCAGAGTAACTGTATTCGCCATGTTGAGTTCTGGAGTAAAGAAAAAGTTATAGGCACACACCGTTGCTAACGGAACGGGTGTGTTCCTAAATCTACACTACTGACACGACCTCGAAGGTCTATTGCTGACCTATTTGTATAGTCATATATACTGTGTCACGCGGTAGCACAAGTGTAAGATAAGAAGATAACGAAGGAATGTTTGTTTGACGACACCGCAGAACATAGACTATATTAAGTGTAATACGTATATACAATGTATAGTATTTGCGACATCAGGGTGACCACCTTTCCGGAATTTTCCGAAAAATCCGGAATTTTTAACCCATATCCGGAATTCCGGAATTAGTGCCAAATATTCGAAAAACAATTCCAAATTCGCTATCATTATTTTTTTGAGAAGCAACCATTTCTGAATATATTTAAAAGTTTCTATATTTTTAAATCCCGAGTTTATTAAAGAGAGTTTATCATTCTGTATTTTCCATTGCAACATGAACTTGGTATTATCGACTGTCCGTGCTATAACTAAAACGTTTGTCTGTTGGCTGTCGGACACTTTTTAACAGTAATAGTAGTGGTGGTGGCGGTAGTAGTAGTGGTGGTGGTAGTGGTAGGTAGGTAGGTAGGTAGGTAAGTATATTTGAGTGTTTATAAATGTGTTTCGACGTTGTTGAACAATAATTCCTTTTTATGCCCACAATAATTAATATTTCTAAAATAATGCGGAGACTGGAGATATAGGAGGGAAAGAGGAACAGCAAAACAAACATGGCTGCGCCCACAGACCATCATTGGCAAGTGTAATAATAGGTAATTTAATATATTCAGACCTTCGTTTTTGACGGGCGCGAGCGCTACCACACCCGTGATCCCCCGTCAACTCAATCTGACGGGTGCGAAATAACGCGCCTATAAACTGAACAAATCATGCTTGTATTTTTGGTTTCTAACTGTCATTTTAATTGTTTTCTGAAACGCCACAAACCTTTAGTAAGACTTTACATTCCGTTCACAATGAACTTCCTAGAATGCTTTATAAACTGAAACACGATGGGTTGGTTGTATTTGCAATGACCCCGTCACTGCCGTCAGCTAACCACTGTTTTTTTTTCTCGACATGACCATATGTCCGACGCCGATATAACCGTATTTATTATGTGTTGAGTGCGTCGTTAAATAAACAAACAAACAAAAATTTGCAATGAGCCCATCAGCTTGTACAAACTAAAACGGATCCGTGCCAAAACGGAACCATTTTCTTTGGTGAACACGGAACCATTTTTGTTGGCGAACCTATCATGGCTAAAATGGAAACATGTATAAATATATGTTCATGGGTGCAATTCCTCTTGGTCTCTTGCCTCTAATTCTGATTATTCTGAGAGGTGCGATTTTCCCTCCTCTGCATTTTGAAGAGTGTGATTTCCACCCCCTCGTAAGCATTTTGAGGAGTGCGATTTTTAGCACTCCTGGGTTTTTCAAAAACGAAGGTCTGTATATATACATCAATCATACGACTTTCATGTTCAGAAGAAGAAAAAAAACACCTTTAACTCATACCAATTTTTTTGTTTTAAATAATTATATATCATTAAAATCATTATCTAGGTTCCGTTAAATGTTTTGAAACTGCATCTGACACTGACAGAATGACAAGTGTGACACGGCAGGCCTGTGGAATTGTGAATTTTATTACAAGCCAGCCGGGCTAGTAAATATAAAAATCCACTAGCCCGCAGACATTATCACTAGCCCGAGATTTTTTTGACAATTAAAGCAAAAAGGAGGAAATATAAAAATAATATGTAGTTGAAAAACATTGAAATAGTTTTAACAGATCAAATGCGCATAACGACACAATGATGCTGTGCGGTAAAATATGCTATAAATAGACATTAAGCTCAGTCATAGAAAAACGGGAATTTCCGAAGGCTGCCTCGTTTTTGCGATGTTAGGAAAGTTAAAATGGCAACGATTTTGCATTGCAGACGGCACTGCATGTTGTTTGAAGCGTTTACGAATTCGGAAATGAACATCACGGAACGCAAAATTATGACTCGCCAGCCGGGCCAGTAGGTTTTGGGTTTGACTCGCCCGGCACGTTTTTTTATCGTTGTGGGCGAGTGCAATTCCCCAGCCCTGCTACGGTCCGTTTTTTTTTTTTGGTTACATTTTGTATCGTATTACACGTATTGTTAAGCTCAACAATAAACATAACCATAATAAATAATCGGCTCGAAACATTTATCTTGATGGAGTAGGCTCAGAAATTGCCTCACCAATCATGAATCAAACCTTTTTTTTTTAAATTAAAAAATACTGTATTAAATTTTATAAAATACTGGCTACGTTGGCCAGTACATCCCAACCAGTCCACTGCCCCACTAGTAAAACTAGTATGTCAAATGTATGGTAGTAGAAATTTAGAATGAGGCTAGATTTGCCACTTTTGATTTAGTCCTAGTCAACCAGCCTTTTGGTGGTCCAGTATAGGATCTCCTCAAGACTGAGGAGTAGCTGTCCGACACATAATGCACTAAAGGATAGATGTTCATGGATTCAATACCAGTGGCATTCAACTCTGCATTGTGCAGAGTTACGGTCTTGATTATAGATAGCGGTTTTGTCATTCAGATTTTATGCAAAGTGGCTGTGACGGTAGTTGGCTAATTTAATTTTTTAAATTAGCCATCTTTTTAAATTATCTTTAGTGATATAATGTACTGTTTATATTTTAAAATTTATTAAAACTAAATCTTTCCAGTAAGAGACATGTCGCCCCACCACATACATTGATGTCATACTAGACCATATGTACATTCATGAGAGAAAAAAACCCTTGTGTTTAATTTTTTTTTATATCACTTGCCTACCCACTTTAATACATAATGTTTGGACCTACTCACACATACATAACACACATGCACAACACACACGTAACACACACATATAGAAACATATCTACCCACCCTGAGCATACATAACATTGAATGATGGCCACTCTGTATGTACCATTCCGTTATTTCTATCAACCAAATGTTGAAATGGCAATAGATGTCAAATAGCTGTAGTTTAAAATAATCCTTTTGTTTTAGTACATGAGCTGGCAACATGGGTGACTCACCCCCACCTAGCAAACTGACTCTGCTGCTGGCTGGATTTGACAGGTCGGCATTGCGTAAAACGGACACCACGGTGACGACAGTGGATGGCCGACAGATCGTGGAGGGAAAGGACGAGCATGGCAGGGTGGTAGTGAAGAGTGTTATCACCGGAGAGCAAGGCTACGTTGGAGACGTATGGCAGGATCTGCAAGTGGGCGAAGTCTTGCCAGGACTCATCATGGGTGGGTGCATCAGTCTGAATCGAACTGTCAACCGGAAGCTGATATATCTATTTTTAATGCATCATTATAATCAAACTATCAACCAGAAAGTGATATATCCATTTTTAATAATAATAATAATAATAATAAAATTATTTATTTTCAGAGGGTAAACACATTCAGTACAGAGTGACTGGTCTCCCATGAGGCCCTCTCTAATCTATACATGATATTATACATACATACATACATTCAAAGAAACGACATAATCATACATGTAATATGTATAGCATGAGAAACAATAGCACATATTATGAATATTTAAATAATATTTCAGTCAATTTGTTAAGAAACTTGAGTCAGTGATAACTCAATACATCATAATTATTTTAACAAACACATAAATTAAAAAAAAAGGTATATCTTAAAATTGATTATTATTTGAATAGTGCTTACAATAACGGGATTTGAATAAGGCGAAGAATATTTTATCTTTGAAGGTAGTGTGTTCCACAGTTTAGCTCCCCTGCATGAAAAACTATGGTGATAAAATTCTGTTCTTGATTTTAAAGGGACATACCCTAGTTTCAGTTCATGAAAATTAACATTAAGTTTAGTTTAATTTACAAACCTGTAACACATTTTTATAAAGTTACAATTTAGTGAAACACGAGTCTTTGACTTTGAAATGGTGAAATACCCTCTAAAATAGAATAAAACTCGACTACATAACTGTTACTTCTCAGAGGCACAGGCCTTTTTAAAAATATAAGAAATGCATTTTGTGATATTAAAAAACATCAGGATGATCAAAAACACCTCGAATGCATGGAAATGGATACTTTAAACAATAAAATTTAAGTAAAGTATGATTTCAGTTATCGAAAAACACCTCTAATAGTCAAAACTATGTCTTAGTGTTTAAAAACTAGGGTATGTCCCTTTAAGGAAAACATAGCGGATTTCCTCTGATGACTACGAGTCAGGATTGTTAAACTATGTTGAGTTGACCTCAGATTTAAGGAGTGAATTTCTGAAGTTTGAAACATTTTTCTAGATATGATTCTAAATCAAACTATCAACCGGAAGGTGTTATATCCATTTTTAATGCATAATTATAATCAGACTATCAACCAGAAAGTGTTATATCCATTTTTAATGCATCATTATAATCAGACTATCAATCATAAAGTGTTATATCCATTTTTAATGCATTATTATAATCAAACTTTTAATCGGAAGGTGTTATATCCATTTTTAATGCATCATTCTAAATCAACCTGTCAATCATAAAGTGTTATATCCATTTTTAATGCATCATTCTAAAACAAACTTTCAACCAGAAAGTGTTATATCCATTTTTAATGCATCATTCTGAATCAAACTATCAGCCAAAAGGTTGATATTTTACATATTAAAAAACATGAGTAGCGAATTCTATTTATCCTAGAACACTTCTAAAATAACATTTTAATTCCGTTGTTTTAGTAAATCACAGTACTGGAAGTCGCCACCATCGATAATATGACGTCATCACGATTAGCACAGATTAGTTTGAAGTCATGCATTTTGAATTTATCTTTGAAAACGTTACACTTAGGCACACAGGTCTTGTTGGCTTGTAAGCAAATGACCCATCCACAACAACACATTACCCAAAGACCTTACAAATTTGCACACCATTATTAACCAGGTTAATAAGTAAATTATCACATGGGTTTATGACATGGATATCATGGGTAAGTTATAGGATAAATATATATATATTCTGAAAATAGCACGAGTGATAGTTTCATTCGCGGATCACTCGCATAAGTATAGTTTTGCGTAATCCATTTTTCGTTTGCACGTTGAATTAACATGGTCATGACGAGCTATGTAAAAATGAAATGGATTACCTTTTTTGGTTTTGCGAAACCCATAAATGGTTTATGCCGATTTTCAAATCTCGGAGGCCTATGTTACAGATCAAGTTTGACATGGCGGTTTACCTATTTTTGACAAGAGTTATGGCCCTTTAACGTTTTTTGTTTGCAATGCCTCAAGATACTGACCTGAAATATTTTGTCTCTTTATCATTTATACCATTACAAATCAAGCTAGACTTAATACTTTCATGGCATTTATCTTTATTTTTTTTACAGTTATGGCCCTTGAACCTAGGAGATAACGAAAGAAATTTGGTCCCATGGGGGACATGTGTTGCTTGAGTACTTTAATATTTCTTAATTAGCACTGAAATGGCTCTATGCTATTTTATATAATTGTTTAATTATCTAAGCTATTTAAAGTTACTTTAGTATATTTTCACTTCTTTTTTAAAAAATATTTTAAGTACCTCTGGCTATTACATAAATTGTCAGTCAGAAGCTGTGCTTATATGTACATTACCATATTGTTTATTGTTATGCATCATTATAGTTTGTAATACATGTGTACTTATTTAATTGTTACACCTGTTTATATTGTTTACACAACAGGCTCTCAAGATGTTGCTCACAATGACGAGATCTTGAAGACATACAAAGTGACTCACATCCTAAACTGTGCGACTCTGGTGGAAGATCTCTACCCCTACAAATACAAATACCTCACGATCGAGTTGCGCGACACTCCACAACAACTGATCAGGCAGCATTTCCCTGAGGCCCTGGATTTCATCGATGAGGGGCGGAAGGCTGGCTGTGTCCTGGTGCACTGTAATGCAGGTGTTTCGAGGTCTGCCACGTTTGTTATTGCCTATCTGATGCAACACGAGGGGATGAGTTTCGAAGAAGCCTTCAGATACTTGAGGACCAAGCGAGAAAAGACGTGTCCAAACCCTGGGTTCGTCTCTCAGTTGAAAAGATACGAGGAAACACTCAAACAGCAGAGATCACAAAAAGGGAAGGTGGAAAACAAAAAGAAAGAGAACAAGTTGTGACTGGTACTAGTTGTACTGTAGATTGAGTGATTAATGTGTTGTAGAAGAAAGGAATGTTAATGATGCCCCAACACATTGGTAATTAAAAGAATCCTTCATATGTGTCCATGTGGGACAGGGCTATTCCACCCGAGGGTACATAATTTGTTGTCATGGACGAGGCTTGCCGAGTTCCTGACATCATATTATGTACCCGAGGGTGGAATAGCCCTGTCCCACATGGATACATAATGGAGGATTATTTTTCTCCCATCCAGTAGATGAAAAACAAGCATTATGGGAAAACGTGAAAAACATACATTTTTTTTTTTCTTACAATAAAAGATATATTTTTTTTTTAACGACACACTCAACACATTTAATTACGGTTATGTCGGCGTCGGACCTATGGTTATGTCGAGAGAAAAAACCCAGTGGTTAGCTGATGGGGATCGATCCTAGACTGACCGCGCATCAGTAGGGCACTGTACCACTAGGCTATGCTGCCCGCTTACAATAAAATAATCATAACCATTGAAAAGATCGTACCCAAAAATGGTTTATACTAAAAGTATAAACCGAAAATGATATTATAATTTCATTATGACAGCGGGTTTCCTTGTTTTTATGAAATATAAAAAGTATTTCTGGAGTTATTTTGCCGTTTACATGACGTCACCCAATGAAGTCGTGTGGTCATACAAGACAGATTCATTCCGCATGGGCTTACATCATGGAATGCGCCTGTCTTGCATGGCCTGGGATGGGAGAAAAGTAGCTCTTTGGAATTCAGCATGAAATTCTGTTGATGTACGAAATGTTGGTAGTTAGTGTAGCGGGGAGAAAAAAGTAAGGAATGTTTGTTTAACGACACTTAAGCACGTTTTTAAAATCTATTTTTTCTTGATGATTGCTCTAGTGACCCAGGGATCAGTCTTTACAATGGAACATGCCGTCATTAAGATGTAAATTGCTGTGTGTTGGGAGCATCACCGATGGCAGTTTTTGCTGCTGGATAAACATTACTAGTCAGTAAAACCCTAGTTTCAATCCGTGAAAATTAACACTACATTTAGTTAATCAACAAACCTGAAACACATATGGATAAAGTTACAATTGAGTGAAACATTAGCCTGTGACTTTGAAATAGTGAAATACTCTCTGAAAATTGACTAAAACGTGACTACATAACTGTTACTTCTCAGATGCATGTGCGTTTTTCTAAAAAATGCATTTTGTGATATTAAAAACACAAGGATGACCAAAGACACTTCTGAAGTACGGAAATTGATAATCTAAACCATAAAATCTAATTAGAGTATGATTTCAGTTATCAAAAAGGGCTATAATAGTCACAAATATACCTTAGTGTTTAAAAACTAGGGTATGTCCCTTTAATCTCGGCATTTTAAATTAAACAAATGGCATTGGTGACAAATTTTAGAATTTGAGCCCTGGTGACCCATCACACTTGAATTGAAAGTTCTATCACTGAGCTATATCCCAGCCCTAGACAAAAGGAATGTTGAATGACACCCCAGCACATTGTTTAGCCAGTAGTATATTTTACCATGTGTGGTTTAGTAGATACACAGGTATAATTATGGAAGGGCTGATATTTTACCAAGTGTTAGAACTGAGGGGAATCAGATTAACCACCAGTTTACTTATTAAACAAGATAATCATACCAGCATGTCATACAGTGTAGTAATACAGGTAGGTAGGATTGTCATCATGTTTTACAAAAAAAAAGTAAGTGTTTACTGGTTGTTCAAGGTAGTATTTGTCCTTTTGAAGGAAAGACCTCAATATTATCATTTTCTTTTGAGTATCAAATACGCTCACTATGCCACTGTTGTAAAAAGATTCGTATTTGAAAATATTGTCACAATGGCAGCTAAGGCTATTTTTTTTAAATAAAGTCAAATAATTTTCATTTGCACAATATTTTTAGAGATGACTGGATTATTTGAATTCATTAATGAGGTTTATGTAGTCTGTCCCTTCCTTTTACAAAAATATTTTGTGAAAGTAATTTAAGTTTTGTTTGGTTAAGAAGAAATTCAAAAGTAAACGGGGTGGGTTTTAAAAAAAACACACAAAAAAACAATACTTTTTTGGTGTCCAATTAAGAAAATTATCGGCTGAGAAATAAACAACTTGTAGTAACTTATAGTAAATTCCATAACATGAAAAAAGATGTTCATTATGGGACGGACTATAATATTGTATTACAGTATTTTTTGTTGATATGTACCGAAATTAATATGTATTTAGAATAATTTTCTTAATATTACATGTACATACTTAGCTCACTGAAAGAACAGGTTATACTTGGTACTACATATATATGTTTATGTATACAACACAACATGCATTTTATTCTACTTACATTGTCATTGGTATATAATTTATTCCGTAACAAGTAGACATCAAAAACACAGCATAGGCACATGGGCTCCTATTTTTGTATAGTGAGAGCAGGCTGGATTTTGCCGGAATTAAATGAAAATGCATGAATCTGCATAACAACATATATTTATTTTAGCATTACTGCTAAGGTTGTAAACGAATCACTATGCATTTTTCATTTGTGGATTAAAACTACTTTTGCGAGAAGAATGATGGAAGCACATAGTAAAAAGGTCACAGATTAACACATTGTGTCCAGATATCTATTATTTTATTTTCATTTGGTAAAATAATTTCATGAAATAACGTAACATATTTTGTTAGAAAATAACTGGGTTTCTGCAGTGTTTGAAGTTTTATAGATAATTTAGTGCATTTTTTTGCTAACCCAGAGCTAACCCTCTTTAAGCAAAACCGGTTTCTTAATTCAGCCCACATTGTTTTAATGCTGTTAAATGGGACTCCCGTGAATAAAAAGATGTGTGTACATTCTAGTCTAGACAACAGTTGAAAAGAGTTGGGACTTTGAAGGTGTTGATCGATTAACACGTCCTGTACAAAGGTTATTTTCCTAGCTATTTCTCAGTTTTGTGATATTCTAATTTATAACAAAAGTTTTTTTTTTTATTTAACTTATAAGTGCTTAGAAATTATACTATACTGTTCTGGTACAGTAATTCTGTGATATACTTCATTGCTGCTCATGAGAATTTTTCATAGAATATAAACTAGATTAGTATACGACACTTATTTGGAAGGAGAAGTGAACCCTGCTAGTTCCAGTTGGTTATTGTGAAAGAACATCCAGTATTAAAAACTTTGTTATTATTAACTTGAAAACGAAGTTACATTTTGTTACAGTGGAAAAAATCAATTTTTAAAACGTACAATTAGTCTGTTTTGTGGAAACAATTATAGAATTATCAATGTCACTGTGTACAAACTACTATTCCAGTGTTTTTTTCACAATTTCACCTATTTGGAATAAAACATTATTATTTTGCATGGCACGGTTTTCTTAGATGTTTACATTCAAACAGTGTGATTCATTTTGATCTTCGTTTTGCTTTTTTTACATTATAATGGATTATAGAAAAGATTTAAGGCAATAAATATATTTTGATATAGCTATTGGATTGTTTTGTTTATAGATACTCCAGTGCCAAAGACAAATTGAGGTAAATCATGAAATAAACCTTTGTAAAGCGGTATATTGTGAAAATTAAGATACCTCTAGCACTCGCGTAACTTCACCTTCGGCCCAAATCAATTTAATAAGTCAGGAATGTGTGGAGAACTATCAATGAGAAGCAAATGAAAGTTTGTTTTGTTTAACGACACCACTAGAGCACGTTGATCATCGGCTATTGGATGTCAAACATAATTCTGACACATAGTTATCAGAGGAAATCCGCTACGTTTTCTAATGCAACAAGGGATATTTTATGTCCCTTTCCAACAGGCAGAAAAGCACATGCCACAGCTTTTGACCAGTTGTGGTGCACTGGTTGGAACAACAAAAATCCCAAACGGTTGAATTGATCCACAAGGTGGTTTGATCCTGTGACAAAGCACCTCAGGTAAGCACTCTACCCACTGAACTAAATTCCACCCACTCCCCCACCCAAAGCAAATGATAGTAACAAACTTAGGACAACAAAGTGAAGCTTCAGTTGACAATCACAATACCAGAACATAATCATACGTCTTATAAAACAAGATTTCCTAACGAATAAAATTGTTCACCTATCATAAATGTTTTCAGTCCGCTGCAACTATAAACAAAGTTCCAGTGACTTGCGATTTAAAAAACCGTCTGTGACAAACTGACCTAAACAAACAAACAATGTTGTTGGGGAAAGGTAATGACTACATCACACCAATTTACATCGTCCAGGCAAAAGTAGGACTTTATATGCCTACTGTAAAACAAAAACAAAAACTGGCTTACTAACAAAAATATTTTATTTGTAAATAATAAATAAAATATATAAGAACAAGGAAACACAAATTGAATTGAAAATTCCAGCTCTGTAGAACCCATTTTACGGTATATTCACTAAAACAGGTTTAAAATACCCCAGCACGAAAAATACATCGGCTACTGGGTGTCAAACTATGTTGCAGTCTTTGATACACGTCTCAACAGAAGGCTCAGATCTTGCACAAAGGGGTATTTCTAAAACACATCAATGATGTATTTAAAATGATGTTCTTTTTGACAATGTTTTATGTAATATCTGCTTCCCACGGCTTTGTTAAACTTCTGGTGGTTTTACGTTGTAATCTTCATCAGTTTCTATGCCAATTTCTTCCTGAGAAAAAAAAAAGAGAAGCAACTGTCAGAATTTTCTACGTTCATTCTGTGTACAGGGTTTTAAGAGAAGATTTGATTTGAGAAATTACCATAACATATATTTAGGAACAGGTTAGGAAAAGGTGACTGAAGTTGTTTCACATCTTAGCTACAAATAATGGTGGGGGTGGGTGGAATTAATTTTGGTTACTTTTACCACACACCCAACCACACATACCATTGACCTTCTTGGCATATTAAACGACCCTAAACAGACAGAACAACAATATAATAAACATTTAGTTCAATACATCTACAGAATAATAATATAAAACAATATTTTTAAAAATTTCTGTGAAGATTTATTAAACCAACATTGCTAGTTCTAATGTTTCATGCAATTAATGTTTTCAAGTATGTTCAGGAATCATACGCTTCATATTGTGTAAAATAAATATACAAAAGAAAAACTGCTGTGTGCATCACAAATGGAAAACAACTGGAGAAAACTTGAGGTGTTTTCTCTTTTATTATACATTACCGATCCTCAAACAAAGTGCAATTTCCCCCCCACGGAGTGGTCTGGTCGAACATCCCTAAAGCCAATGGAATGGCCTAAATTCTTCTACTGTATACTGCTCTCTAGTTCTGGTCACGTGACTGTATCTTCCTTCTTTTCCCTGAGCGCATCGCACGGAGAACAGGAGGCGGGGAGGCTCGGGTGGGTTGAAATCTTTGAGGATCGGTAATGTATAATAAAAGAGAAAAC
>JAECMU010006065.1:0-13832 GCA_016106625.1 Dracogyra subfuscus | reverse complement strand
ACAACACAAATGGAGCACAAATTATCGTAGGCGCGACAGTTTAATTACACTGGTAACGGAGCCCGTCGATCTCGTTCGAAACAAAAGTAAAAAGACAACTGGAGCGGTTCAAGATTGTCTACTTGTCTAGTAGACCAGCAAGCTTCTAGCCATGTGTAATGATTGCTTTGTCTTTGGCCACCTTGTCAAAAGCCGACACGATCCATCGCGCATGAATAGGTTTCAACATGCTAATTCTGATGAAAAAATTATTTGAAAGGGAGGCTACTCGCATTAATTTCATGTCGCATTAATGTCTGACCACCGTGACTCACATTAATTTAGAGACGCATTAATTTCAGGATCTACAGTATATATATATATATATATATATATATATATATATATAGACCTTATTTATTATTTTCTTTATCTTATTTTCTTTACTTATTTTATTATATGTCTTTCAATTACTTTTCACTATCACTTATATCAGTCACATACAACTTCATATGAAATATCTGGTATTTATGAAGTTTAAAAAATATTTATTTATTTATTAGGCCCTATTTTTTCTTCTTCATTCACCGTTTTAATTATATCTACTTAAATTCAGGCATGGCCTGTTTACTTTTGTTTATTGTCCATCATTCGAGGCATGGTACTTAATATGTCTGCTTCCAACATTCAAACAAAGTACCTTAAGATTGCACATAATAAACCCTCATGAGTTTATAATAAAGAGACCATTCTGAGTTTGTAGCAATATTATCAAGCTGTCAGCTAGTCTACTCTGTTATAAATAAAACTTACATGTTTATTAGGCTACACAATCTTGCTTTGAATATATATAGCTGTATATGCAATATAATTACATTTCTGACCATTTTCAGGTTGGAAGCAATCAAGAAGCAGGAGGGGGGAGGACTGTAGCTCCACTTTTATAAACCCAGTTTAAAATATACTGTGCTCCTCCACTACAGATTGTGCCCCCCTTCCAACTCCAGATATCATTTCTATGGGCCTGATTCTAATGTTTTATAGTACCACAGCTTAAATTTCATATGTATCATTTAATTTTATTCCAAATACCAAATTGTTTTTTAAATAACTGGGTGAAAAGAAATCCCAACAAGAATCCTGAATATATTGATCTGTATAATGCTTTATAAATATTTAAATCATGTTAAATAAGATAAATATCATGCACACATTAATATTATTTCAGCCAATATATGATATTTATTGTGTACGGATCCGAACCGATGGTTTTTAGGGTGTTAACAAAATATTTTTTATTTTGTGATTCACAAATATCTTCATTAAGTCTTTGTTGGATGTTGGCAGAATTTTCATGTTCCCTATTGATATAATAATTAATCATGTAGATATTCACATTCCTATTGTGTGGCCTCCCATTGTCTATGCCCCCCCCCCCCCCCCCCAAACACAGGGTTATTTTTGCAAAATCTCCCGAGATGCTCCACAATATGGACATACAAGCAGTAGAATGTGGACATACACAACAGAATGTGAAAGAGGTCTATTTTGCAGTCCTGAATGGAGGAGCCGGCATAAGAACACATCTGCACCCATGACAGGCATGTATTATAACAGCTTGCAAGTTAAACCCTATGAGGTGATCTGACCTGATGCAGATCAAAAGAGGAGAAGCAATAAGAATAACTGGAAACTGTTAATAAGACCTTGTTTATTATATTATTGATAATATACCCACATATCGCTATACATATTTTTAATAACTTTCATTCCTACAAAAAATATACATGTATAACAGCATACATAATTTCTTATAATACTCATTGCTACTAATAGCTGTTGTTTAAACAACTGCAGTGTCGCTATACAAATATCTGTTTTCAGTAATGAAAGTGTGCTTGTCAGTCTGCTTGCACAATATTGCTTTATCTCAACATTCATTTACAAATCAAACATCAGCCTGGGTCTGTGAGAAATCTAACCAAACCCAGCCACAAAGCCTTATTTTATCTTCTTATCTCTACGAACCACAGATGGGCTTTTCTAGGTCTTTATACAAAAATTAGTTATACCGAAATATCATCCAATTACTTACTGCAATATAGTGGGGAAAATGGTTCAAGTAGAAAGATTAATTTCCTGGACACAGGTGTTGGTACGGGATAAATCTGTCTTCTCCTTGTAGAAGACTGGCATCGATTATGCAAGACAATAGTCAAAATGACATCATGACACATCACCTTGTTGCAGTATAAAGTTAATGAAGTTATATAAAGATTACTGGCTGTGTTTTTGTTACAGGTCTCTTAGGGTTTGTGTGATTTGTAAATTAATGTGCAATTTTTAGCAATGACATGTTTATGTGGGAATGTGATGGGGTGGAAAAACAGTTTTTTCTAAAAATCCCTGCTCGATATGCTGTTCTTATTTATTTTTTATTGAGTATGTATCATCATCAGTATATCCATTTCACCACTGGTAGAACTAAGGACTCAATTTCTACATCACCATCATTAGAAATAAGGACTAAATTTCTACACCACCATCAATAAAACTAATGACTCAATTTCTACATCACCATTAGTAGAACTGAGGACTCAATTTCTACATCACACTCAGAAGAACTAAGGACTCAATTTCTACACCAACATAAGTAGAACTAATGACTAAATATCTACATCACTATTAGTAGAACTAAGGACTATATTTCTACATCACATTCAGAAGAACCAAGGACTAATTTTTACACCACCATAAGTAGAACTAAGGACTCAATTTCTACATCACCATCAGAACTAATGACTCAATTTCTACATCACCATCAATAGAACTAAGGACTCATTTTCTATACCATCATCATTAGAACTAAAGACTCAATTTCTATATCATCATCAGTAGAACTAAGGATTCAATTTCTACATCACCATCAGTAAAACTAAGAACTCAAGTTTACACCACCATCAGAACTAAGGACTTAATTTCTACATCATCATAAGTATAACTACAGAATCAATTTCTACATCAACATTAGCAGAACTATGCAGTCAATTTCTAGATCATCATCAACTGAGTTAACAAACACAAATCTTTACTTTTGTTTCCTACTGTCCACTAGAACAGTTATAGCGAACACTGTTTTGAATCAATGACATGACAAATGAAAACAGATTGATTCCTAATGTGAAGCTAGATGCAAATGAACACACAAGTTACTGGAAACAAATCCTTTCAGCTGAAAAGGACACCATCAGTCAAGGCAAATAATCAATACTCAAAATGGTACAAATATTCTACCAATGTGTGCAAACATGAAACAAAATCAATAATCATCCTTCAATACATTTACCTTGAACTTTTTGATAAAATGTCACGCAAATGTGTGACAGTGACAAAGCAGACAGACAAATGGAGTCAACTGGATCGAGAAATCAATTTTAAACTTTACATCCTCGCTGAGATAGAGAATTTACAAAAACACTGTGGATACTGTAAGTGCAACTGGAGCATCTAAAGTGTTAACACACCCTAATTGATTTAAGAAAAAAAATAAAAAATTAATCTTGTTTTTATGTAGCAAAATATTCTGATTTATTGTATTCCATGAGTGCTGCTCACTTTACTTTTCTCAAATTATCGAGTCCAAATTTAATGATCCGAGTACAATCAAGCACATTTCTGACATTCTTTTCTAGTTTGATGTACCTTGATTGTTTCATGGCTGCACTAATGGAATTATAGTCTACATTTACTCTTTATTCACAGACTGGAAATTATATATTTATTTTATCAATACATAAATGAGTATTTTGATGCACACCTTTTCATTAGCATTTACAATACAAAATGAAACACAGTTATGCATGTAGTTCAGTTTATTTCAATTTAATTTTATCATTCATACTTATATCAAATTAAAGATCAAGCATTCTGTTCTAGAGGTATTTATTATACTACAAAATTTAAAATTCAAAATTTAATATATGTTTCTAAGGTTAATAAACTATTTTTCAAAAAGAAAAAAAAGTTGGTGGTGGATAGAAAAAAGTTTAACAATGCCACTAGAGCACATTGATTTTTATTTATTTTTATCACTAGCTATTGGACGTCAAACATATGGTCATTTTGACACATAGGCTACTCTTTTTATGACAGGCAGCAAGGGATCTTTTATTTGTGCTTCCCACAGGCAGAAAAGCACAAATGATAGCTTTTGTTGAACCAGTTATGGATCACTGGTCGGTGAAGTGGTTTACACCTACCCATTGAGCCTTGTGGAGCATTCACTCGGGATTTGGAGACGGTATCTGGATTAAAAATCCTATGCCTCGACTGGGATCCGAACCCAGTACTTACAAGCCTTGGTGGATAGTGAAAGTGAAATTGGTATAGTGGTCTTATATCTTCAGAGTTCCTATTGAACCACTAAAACTCACTAGCACATAATAGATAGCACATATTGCAGCCTTTGTAGCACAAGATATGGATCACTGGCTGGATCAAGAAATAGCCCACCAAGATCAATCACACATTAAGCAGGCACTTTACCCACCCCGCCAGTGCATAGCATAAAAATACATGTACACATGTATACATAAACAATTAAATTAATTTACTAACAAACCTTGTATAATCCAATAAAAACATTACACCTCTGATGTATCTGACAAAGTAACAACAGATTTAAGTCCCTAAAAGTACACTGTTTATTTAATTGATTATTAACTGATCCTTGATCAGTTAATACAAACTGATGGCCAATAACAAACCTTCATTTCATTTAGTTTGCAATACTAAAATGAGAAAAGAGGTTTAATAGCTTAATAATACATTGCTTTAAAATTGGTGTCACAAATATAGCAATTATGTAGCACTGCAATCCTAGAGGCTACGTTTGTTTCTGGGCACCTAGCTGACCCTACGAAGAAACAAGGCATCTGAAACACTGTAAATGCCCTCACAATTA
Organism: Dracogyra subfuscus; assembly: GCA_016106625.1. Taxonomy (NCBI): domain Eukaryota; kingdom Metazoa; phylum Mollusca; class Gastropoda; order Neomphalida; family Peltospiridae; genus Dracogyra; species Dracogyra subfuscus. Next base: position 8,890 of record JAECMU010006065.1, on the reverse strand, counting down.
CATGATTCTATTTATGTATTTCATTTTTTTAAAGAAAGAAATGAAGCTGACATTGTAAATGATATTGTTAGCAAGTGACATTGACTTTTAACGCAAATTGACAAAATATGAACTCATTCAAGATGTCCTGAACCTATTCCTACATACAAAGTTTCATGTAAATCCAATGAGAAATGATGTCACTAAAGTGGTAATGGGTTCATTTCTACTTTTAGTAAGTGGCCTTGACCTCTGACACTGAAAACTGACACTGATATTTGATGCAGACAGTGAAACATGAACTCATTCAAGAATAGCATGATCCTAGTCATATATTTTGAGTTTTTTAAAAATAAAATAAAAAATGAAGTTGCATTATATTTATCTGGTGGGTTTTTTTTACTAACAATGACCTTGTGGAATGAATTTAAAACAAAAGTTAAATAATTAAAAAAAAAAAAAACAATGATGCAAAAAGGTGAAATACAAACTTGTTTAAGATATCCTATTCCTATAAACAAAGTTTCATAAAAATCAGACGAGAAATGAAATTAACATGTAGGTGAAGAAGATACATAACATTTTATCCTAGAGATAAATGTAGTGGGGTGTTAAGGAAGCCAACATCGTAGCAGCAACACCAAATTATATGCACCTTTATTGCACCTTAATTCCAGACAGAACACCAAGCATGTCATATAGCATAAGTTGGTGTTGTTGTTTTTTTTTTAAAGTATTTTTATTATCCTCAGAAACATAGGAGATGTCAGGGTGGGTTGCCCTGATTCATCACCTTGCATAGTCTTGAATCCTTTGTTTACCTAATATGGGGAAATATATACCACTCAAAGTCCCCCACGGATTGCTAATTAACAAAGCAACATTTTGCCAAGCGTACACCTACCAAAACCACCAATGAAAATACCCCCAAATCAATGAAAATCTGAGGCAGCATGCCAGTATAAATTTCAGCTAACTTTTACTTCATAAAACAACTCTAAACCGATGCAATCCCTAGTAAGCCCTGAGTAATATGTATTACATTAATATTTGTTCATACATATACTTTACAAGACCATACAGCATAAGTTGATTAAGCATCTCCAGCTATTTGTTATCTTAACTTTGTTTAGAGTACAAGATGAAACTTTCATTCCACTACAACATACATAACTCCTACTGAACAGCAGCAAAGGATTCGTTATATGTACCGGTACTTTCCCCAGACAGAACAGTACATACCACAGCCTTTGACATACCAGTCCTGATTACAATTACAAATGAGCTAACTAATAACACATGCATAATGTCACAAAGCTATTACTTATGAATATGTTACAACAGAAATCCGACAGCAACACCAGTGTTAAGACCATATGTAGCATCACTGATTAGCTGTCCCAGTGCTGCTAATATACACAGCTTTTATTGAATTGACATCGAGGAAATGGGATTTTCATACAACAGTATCCAGCATAATTTCCTCATTCAAAGAAAGTGATAACTTCTGGACTGCTCACATATATCCATCTGGGGAATGCTACAGTAAATGATAACTTAACCATTGCAGGGTATTATGTTCTGGGAGCAGATAAAGATAAACATATGTGAATATGTATACTCACCAAAATAAGAAATTGAATTTTAAATCAATGTCATTTCATTCCCCACCCCCCACCCCCCATTTCTATGTTCCATTAATTCAATGAAATGTGGTGCAATAACATTGCCTTATCACATCTAAAGTCTAGCCATGCTTCAAATGGAAATATAATTATATTTATCCTGCAGTCACTAAATATACTGGCAAGATATGACGACAATATACAAGATATTAATAATTTTTATATTTATATTTATATGTCACTGACCAAAAAGATAACTTTGTGAATGGAAGTACCTTTACCCCAGTTATAATCACCAAAGGAATGTTGACCTTTAACCATATAATGTAAACAAAAATTTAAAGTCTGGTAAAATGTTTAATGACACTACTAATAGATGTCAAACATACAGTTTGAGAAAAAACCTGGTACCTTGTTTCATGAGCAGCAAAGAGATCTTTCATGAGCACTTTCCTACAGAAAGGACAGCAAATACCACAGCTTTTGATATACCGTATTAGTCATGGGACATTGCTTGGGATGGGAAAACCAATGCAAAGAATGAAGTCTACTGCTGGGGTTTGATCCTGTGATAAAAAGCATCTCAGGCATGTGAGCTACATGTAGATCCTGCCCCCAAATGTAAACAAATGATATACTACTGATAAATAACTTTAATATGATACATGCATTAACAAGATACATGCTTTAACAAGATACATGCATTTAGAATTTTAAAACATGTTCTTTGATAGAATTACATGTATTCTATTTTGCACAGGTATGGACCTAAGACTATAAAATGGTAAAGTTGTGAAATAAAAGAGTTCATTTGATTTATTATGTATGATGGTAGGATAAATAAAATAACTGTGCACTGTCTTAAACCATAGGCTTTATCCTTGTCAGGTTATTTTAACAACAGGGAAAATGTAACAATAATAACGACTTCAAATTTAAATAATAATTTTAGATTTCATAAAAATGTTATGCTAATTATACAAGCAGAAAGTATGGAGGTTTTTTGGATTTCTTTTTACAACAAATTATTTAAAATATAAAGAAAAAAAACAAAACCCTTAATTCACTGGCTCTATGGGAATAACCTATGATAAACTTACTTATGATAGTAAGTGATATGATGGTTGTATATGTCAAGGTCAAAATTACACACTAAATTAAAAACCTATAATTATGGTAGGCCATTATAAGTAGTCGGTAAATTATACTTTTTTAGGTATAAATATTTCATGATTGTTGAATTGTAAACATTAAAATTTAAAAATATCATCTTACTAAAAATGTGACATCACAGGTTATTCCAGAAGAAAAAAAACGTTCATACATATATATTTATGGAACTTCTGTGTAATGTTGGAGAGAGGAATAAAAAGTAAAAATTGCTTATGAAAAGAGAGCAGTGACACGAAATCTTCAGGGAGATTTGTTTATTCCACTTTGGAGTGGGTAATGTAATTGATCAGGGTTGTGTCACACATTTTATTGGATGAATGTCAGTCAAGTTGAAACATTGGGTTATGAGGCACGTCTGGGACTTCTACGGGCAATTAAAACAACCAGTGGCTTCATCAATGAGACTGATTGCCAGACAATAATAAAAAGAAGAAGAAAACATCACCAAAACTAATCACTTGTACTGAACAGTCATTTCATATCATTGGTGCATGACCAGCCAAGTCTGGCATTTGGAAAGAAAAAAAAGAAAAGAAAGGCTGATTGAATAGCAATTATAGGTAGTATTGGAATTTCATTATCAATCATCAGTTGTATAATACAATCAGTTTATGCCAACCTATCATCGTTTTATTACGCAAGTGGTTAGCATACATTATATGAACTATCCTCATATTCATAGAACTTGAAGTTAAAATTTTTAGCTAAGTGCACAGTGGATGTACATGTAAACTACATGTAAATAAAATTGGAACAAACATTTTTATTTTAGGTGCAAAACTTTGATTAATAAAAATGTAAAAATAACAGTAAAGCTAAGATTGTAAGTACCGGTACTGTTTAGATATTTTGTTCATTTAATTTTTATTTTTTTTATGCAATACTGCTGCACTTTTTTCAAAAGAAAATTATGTTTTTGATGTGCCCAATTGAATTAAAATGACTAGCATTTTGACATATCACTTGCATCAAATGTGAACTTTTTAAGAACTGTAATGAACCAAATTTAATTTTTAATAAACAAGATTACAAGTACTAGAGTACTAGAGACAGGAACAAGACAAGGTATACATTAAAATACTTGTGTTACAAATAAATGGTTTTGTCTATACAACAGATTATGGTAACTGAATACATTCTAATAGAATAATGGTCAAAGCTCAGGTAGAACAATGCGGCTAAAGCAATTTATCAGGCACAAACATCAAATTATGGTCTCATTTGTAACTGAGGGGCAGTACCGCTCTCCTGATGTGCAGTCAGTCTGGGACTGATCCCTGTTGGCAGATCCAAGGGCTATTTGTCATTCCAGCCTGTGGTCTAGGATCAATCCCCATCACTGGGCCATTTGGAATATTTCTAATCCCAACTAGTACACCTCAACTGGTATATCAAAGATCATGGTATGTGCTATCCTGTCTGTGAGATGGTGCATATAAAAGATCCTTTGCTACTAATGGAAAAATGTATCTGGTTTCCTCTTTAAGACTAAAAAATTACTAATTGTTTGACATCCGATAAAGTACCGGTAACTTTACATTTGTAACTAAATAATCGCCTGGTTCACTGGAATAAATTTCCACAAAAATAATCTTTTTCCTAAAAATCCAGAAATACATTGTATGTACATGTGTATATCTCAAAAATATTTGAGCATTTATTTATTGGGTTTTTTTTCTGCTGGTTATCTCCCATTTTTGTTACTAAGGCTCCCTATATTGGCATGCTGATCCTGTAATATGTACCACTGATTAAATAACATTTCATACATTATGGCTCCTCCTTTGGGAGAAATGTAACAAAGATACAATATATAATGTAGCCAAAGTTTTATTACACCAGTACGTTATTAACAGCCCACATTCATCACCCATAGTGACAAGAAAATGAAGCATCCTCTCCATCATCACTGTTCTCTCGCCAGCAGTTGAGATAAACACAAATTACATACATGATAAACCTACATTTAGGTAACTGCACACAGAACTGATTATTAGGTATACCAGTGGTATAATTCAATATATTATCAGCCCTTGGCAAACAGCAAATCACATTTTTGTCAATAGCATTACCTGGATAAATGCCTTTGGTAAATGTATTAACTTGGAATATGCTGTGCATGTACTATATGAAAAGATACAAATATAATATAAAATCTGATCCTATTATTATATGCATGCATGTTATAATGGCATTCACAGCAGGACAATCATTTGGTTTTGCATGACTTGCCTTACATAAATGTTTGTTACCGCTTGCCAAATATTTATGGAATAAAAACAACTGCTTTGAATGGTGGTAATATGTTTCAGTGTTTATGTTTTGCCTCATGTTTCCACAGTTAATCACCAATACTGTAGCATGGACCATGGTTAATAAATAATTATAATGCATTATTTTATCACAGATTTTAAATTTAGAAGGGCAGTGGAATATTTAACCTGAACCTTAAAGCACATAAAAATTAAGAAGAATTTTGTACTGCTAATGCATTATGCATTATCAGAAGTGAGAATGGATGTTACCCAGCTGTCAGGTACAGAAATGTTTTGTGTTCACTGAGATGCAAGTAACATGATAAGTTGAAATATGGCTGATTTTTTTGTGAAGAAAATAGTACCAGTTGCATTAATTGCCAATGTTAGGAAGATATAAAAAGGTACATACATTTACATGCACATTATAGAATTACACAATCTTTGAACAAATATTCTAAGTTGGCTGCACATTATAAATCAGAATATATGGCAGTCATGTGCACTGAAAGTTTCGGAACAAGTGATCTTTCATAGTGTATAGATAAAAACCATAAACAAGTGTATCCAAGGCCTAAGGAGCAGGGTCTTGGTTTTAATTAGTTATCAACAATTACAACTGGCTGTAAGCAAGGTTTTATTTTCCTGATTTCTACAATTAACTGCTTAATTCCCCACATCCATTTTAATCTACATGAACATGCCAATCACTGTACCTTCACTATCACCTGCTTTTGGGCTTTTAACCCAGAAAATAGTAATTCAAAGAATCCCAATGACAAGTGGCTGCATCTTGCTCGTTTACAGGAATAACCAATTTATTGCAATTTGCTTTATTATAACAATTTGTTTGTTTGTTTGTTTTTGTTTAACGACACACTCAACACATTACAATTACGGTTATATTGGCGTCGGACATATGGTTATGTCGAGAAAAACCCCAGTGGTTAGCTGACGGGGATCGATCCTAGACCGACCGCGCATCAAGCGGGCACTGTACCACTGGGCCATGCTGCCCGCTTTATTATAACAAATTTAATTACACTTTGTGTGAGACAAATATAGCTATTGTATGGTCATATTTCAATGTGAAAACATATTATGTCATCAAATAAAACAACATTTTACCATCAATAAATGGGTCTGCCATTATGCTTAAAATAGAATACAAGTATATGACTGGCAGAGACAGAAAGAGACCCCAAAAAATCATTACTTCCTCATTTGCCTTTGGCTGATTAAATCTGATCAGTGTGGGTGTATGATTTATCAAAGGACAGTGTCGGTTTAATGACATCGTAGCACATTATTTAATTACTGGCTTTTAAGTCAGTAGGATCTGGTATCCTGTCTAAAGATTGAAAGAAGAAACCAGTTGCCACCTTAATAAAAGACTAGGCTTTTTTTATTTTATTATACCATATTGTATTATACATTATTATACTATCTAATCTATACCATACCTAGTACTGGTATCACTGGTGTAGCACAGATTTTATATTGGAGGGAGCAGCATCTTGGCGTGAGGGGCAACAACATTGTTTATGAGTAATTTTATGGGGTGATGGGGAAATATATAATATGATGGGTGAAAAAAATGAGGTGTGATTGAGGTGGGGGGTGTTTCCCCCATGGCTAACCTATGGCTATGCCAGTGCATAGTACAAAATTGATATACCATGCAGTTGTAAGGCATTAGAAAAAAAAAGAGGAAAAACAATTTTATGAACTAAAACTATTCTTCATTATTGTGTTATGTTATTTACAACCCCTTTGTCAATATGTTATTGGAAATGTACATATATTTGTATTTAGCACATACAAAATCATATTATCTGTTTTACACATTTACTAATATGAAATGTGCAATTCACCAGTCATTTTGTACATGTAATAATTATGAAACATTATATTTTTAATACAGTGTAAACCATTATATAATTTTTGATATTACCATATTATGATGAATTTATATAGAACGGAAAAACCATTTCTTGGCTATTCAGTACAATGCTTAACTCTATAACTACAAATGTCAAACAGTAATGAGTATACTCGATCTCCAATACTAGAGATATGAAACTTGCTACCACCATATATGATTCAGTAACAAGATATCTTATTCTTTCTTGTGGATTTTTTTGTGGGTTTTTTCATTTTTTTGCATTTGCTCATTTGATATGGCAACAACATCGTGCTAGAGTAAATGCTAAAATCATTAAAATCCTGAACACATTGACATCTTATACATTCTTAAGTAATTCCAAGCATTGACATGGTTTTATAACATGGTATACTGGTATATTATCGTATTACCACAACTTCAAGGCATTCATTTGACTCTGGCAATCTAGGCTGGCAATGTCCTCATAATGTTACTAATTATTAACTTCAGATGCCAAGAGATGGGAAATCATGACTAAGAAACACTGAGGCAGAAATACCAGTTATTATAGGTATGGAAGTTAAACTAATTTGGGCTCAATAATTGGATGGGTGACTACTGGGAACATTGGGTGTCATAAGCATCATGAGAATTCACAACTCACACAGCAATGGCCATAGAAAGTGCTGTTATGACTGTTGGAAAGTGCATACAATTTTTTTTTAATGTATCATTAAGAATAATTCGGTGACCAATACAGGTTCCCTATTTTATTAACCCATAAATGTTCGTCCTAGACAAATAACCTAGAAGATACATATCTACATGAGCCTGTTTGAGCATTAACACTTACAGTTTCTGGATTGGATTCCAGAAGGTGAGAAATGGTTTGTAGAATAACTTTATAACGAAATGAGAATGAAAATTGTTAGGGACAAAAAAATGGAAGTAAAATTCATATCAAGTTGCTATGGCACTGAACAATGGGGATAATGAAAATATGTCAATCAGCAGCACTGTGAATATGTACAGAAATCTGGCCTATGTCAGTTACCTTAAACATATTTTATTTTATTTTAAAAGGAAAAAGAATAATTAATTTTTTAAGTAATGCATGAAAAGTAAATACCAGTAATGATGGCCTAGTTATGGTACATAACATGCAACTATCCCAAGTTGTAGGGTTTGATGATCCCATATGAATTGATAAGAAAGATAATACTCCAGAAATGAAAAGTTTACAGATGAAGGAAAGAAGGAAATGTTTACTTAATGATGCACCCAACACATTTTATTTACAGTTATATGGCGTCAAACATATGGCTAAGGACCACACAGATATTGAGAGAGGAAACCCACTGTTGCCACTTCATGGGTTACTCTTTTTGATTAGCAGCAAGGGATCTTTTATATCCACCATCACACAGACAGGATAGTACATATCACAGTCTTTGTTACACCAGTCATAGAGCACTGGCTGGAACGAGAAAAGCCCAATGGGTCCACTGATGGAGATCGATCCTAGACTGACTGTCTATCAAGCGAACACTTTACCACCGGGCTACGTCCCCTCCCAGTTTACAGATGGATATCTGGACATACATTCTGATAGATGGACAATGCCATACCTTATTACGACCCATCAAAGATGGGCATGTAAAAAAGGACCTTCATTCTGAAATGGACTACATGTCACTCCCAACCCTTAGATCTAACACCCAAAAAGAAGATATAAAGAGAAGTTTTGTTGAAACTGATATTGGAGGATGAGTGGCTAATGGCAAAGACAAATGGCATGCAAACTGGTGCAGTATGAACCCTGCCAACTGAAGGTTTGTGGTTTTAAATATTTATATTCTTTTCTCTTCAGATTACCCAGCTTGAATTGAAGGACAAACGGTAGTTTCTTGATATTACTGAATTTTTAAAGAATAGCCGCCAGTCATTAGAAAGTCAATTCTTAAGTTATTCAA
>JAECMU010006017.1:0-10551 GCA_016106625.1 Dracogyra subfuscus | reverse complement strand
CACACAAACACAAAAGCGCGCGCACACACATACACATGCACACACAACCACACACAAAATGGACAACAAATATCGCTTATTTGTTTTGATTTTCAGAAAAACACTGTATATACCATGAGTCTTCGTTGATTCGCTGTACTTAATACCTTTTTTTAGTATATTTTAAAATTTTATTAGTTGAACATCTTTTTAATTGTTAACGAAACCAACAATGCAAAGAAAATCTACATTATTGATTCAACTCCCACATATTAAACGAAGAAATGTAACTCTATTGATTCACTTGATATAAAGTATTTTCAAGTAGAAAAATGCGTAATACATCCCATTAAGCAATCACTATAAAGGAACTGTTCTAACAATTATTTTCCTAGATTTAGGTTTTGCATGGTGTTTAAAAATATAGCTTGCAAGATAAAGTGGGACAAACTTTTGTTTTGTGTTTTTAAAAATATGTTTAGCACTTTTATTTGCTTCCATAGAATAATGATTTACGTGGAATCTTTACTGATGTCACCCACTTATTATATAAATATAAAAGAATAAAGGAATGTTTTACGACACCCTAGCACGAAAAATACATAAGCTATTGGGTTGTTAAACTAAGATCAATGCAAACATGAAGCGATAAATATAAACATCCACATACAGTCGAACCTTTACAATTAATTTTAAGCATGATCGCCATAAATTAAGAAAACTACAATTGTTGTACACGAGTTTTGGGCCTATTTTGGTATAGAAAAAATTAACGTTTAAGGCAAAGAAAAAATTGGATATACATATACTTAAAATATGTAGCTGCTTGATAGTCTAAATTCTAACAGATCTTTGTTTAATTCTAACACTTTTTTGTTTAATTTCTACAAAATTATGCCTCTAGAAGTACAAAAGTTTGTTTTGCTTAACGACACCACTAGTGTACATTGATTTATTAATCATTTGACAATTTCTACATATAGTTTTAGAGAGGAAACCCGCTACACTTGTTTCCATTGGTATCAAAACATCTTTTATATGTACCATTCCACAGACAGTATAGCACATACACGACCTTTTGATATACCAGTCGTAGTGCATTGGCTAAAATGAAAAATAGCCAATTATGCCCACTGACGGTGATGGATCCTAAACGAACGCGTTACCACTGGGCTTCGTTTCGAATATATACCTAAGTAGTGCTTGGTCTGGGTGTGTAACAATGCAGACGATCACAACCGTAAGCATTTTATTCGTCTCCATCTGGAAAAGACTTGGACACTTTGGGTTGTGGATTGCCCGATGAATATTACCGGTGATCAGATAAAATTTCGCATGATTAGAATTTGGAATTCAAGCAAAAGACAACAACAGAAAAGAAAGGCATAAATGGTAGCCAGAAATATCAATGTTATACGGAACCATGTTTTGTCCATGTTATAATTGTGTTATTCTTAGCAACGTTACTGTTTGGTTGTACTGGGATTTTTTAACATTTACAGATTATGCTGAGGTACCAGTGTGTACATTGCTGCAGAATCTACAGTGTTTAAAGCCAAATACTGGTGGGTGACATTAGTGCACACACGCACGCACACACACGCACGCACGCACACACGCGTGCAAACGAATCATGCCACAGCTTATTCCAAAACCTATTCCTACACTATGGGTATGAACTATGTACACGACATTGTTATATATCCAAGATAATTCAAAGTCATTATGCAACGTTAAAGTAATTGCATATTAATGCGTATGCCTGATATCGAGCCCCCAAGCTTAAGCAATTTTTCTTACCGGAGGATGGCTCGACTTCCCTATGAACTTCTGATACCTCAGTCTAGATAATGCTAAACATCCTGCACCTGTGCCTGCTAGCATCATACGGGGGAGTGGGCGTGGGAGAGGTAGGACCTATTGCCCAGTTCAAATGCAAATTAATATGCAACTGAACGGCCTCGGTGGTGTAGTGATTAAGCTATTGGACATAAGGCTGGTAGGTCCAGGGTTCGCATCCTGCTACCGGCTCCCACCCAGTGCGAGTTTAAACGACTCGATGGGAAAGTAAGACCACTACACTCTTCTCTTTTACTAACCACTAACTCACTGTCCTGGACAGACAGCCCAGATAGCTGAGGTGTGCGCATAACAACGTGCATGAACCATAGTTGGATATAAGCACGAAATGATTTGAAATAAAAATATGCAATTGTAGTGATTTTCGCAGTATGGACTCTATCAAATGTAATAAAAGTCCCGATATAATGAATTTACTTCTTTTAGTGCCCCGTGTCTACGTTTAAACAACTTAAAAGTAATTCCTGCGGTTATGCTTAGATTGACCCGGATTCAGCTACCCCGTTTGGCCATGATGTATGTCTTTGATATACTTAAAGACTCGCAATAAAACTAAACAAGCACCGCAAAAACACAAAATACTTTGTAACATATGAATAAAATGATTTAATAACTTAAATATAATTTCTTATTACCTATAAATGTACGTTATTCTGTCAAATAAACTATTTTAACAACATGTAAATTTTAGTCAATTTCGTTCCCGTAACCTCACCTATCATACATTCCTATTAAAAAGTATCAGTATCCTTTCAATCGATATCTTAAGTTCGTTCGGAAAGCCATTACCTGTTCCCACTTCCAAACTTCGTAAAATGACCAATTAATACTTCTTATAGTTTCATATTTATCCTAAATTTCAGGGCTCAGACAATATCCACTACAGATATAGTTACATTCTGTTGGAAGGAAGCAAAAACTACACAAAATCCAAGAATACAAATTCTCACCTATACCAATAGAACCCAAAACAGAAAGAATTCTAAATCCCGCGATCACATATGACCAGCCCCGCCCCTTTGCTCATGCAACTGTCATTAGTCAATTCTAATTATTTATTAATCCTGATTGGTAGAACACTCTACGATCTCCGTTATTTCCGACATAATTAAGAGTAATTTTCTGTAACTACAGACTTATAACATGGTCTCAGACCACACTTAATAAATTATATATACATAACTATGTATTATTCCTCAATTCCTTGTATTAGTGAGATTAATTTATGGTTGGTAAAATTAGTAAGAAATATAATTAGAGAAAAAACCAAAGAAAATATAAAATCAAAGAAATATAAATTTAATTCTCAGATGAAACTCAGGAACGCTACCCCTCCTTTGTCCCTGACAACTTATTTATCAATATGTTTCACCACTGCAGATTTATTCTACTCTAGAGGACTATTAGGGAAATGTCAATGCCCGTTTCCCTGCACTACGTTGAGCTACAACAAGTTCCTTTCCCAAGCGAGGATGTCGGAACAGACTCTCAAAAACACAGCGGTGAACAACGCAAACTTGGACACGGCTGAAGTTAACCAAGCGGCGCAGATCCAGGCATGGGGCACTCTCAACAAGTACGACCCCAACATCACAGACGAGATCAGTGACATCGCTGAACGTCTGGTTGCGCTCTTGACGGAGACCAAGAGCCTGGCTGATGCTACCCCGGACTTGGAGAAGGACTTCTCCCATCTGTTGGATAGCATGAAGAAACATGACATTCAAGACATCGTGGAATCGAAGACGACCAAACCGAGCCTGGAGAGGTATGGTCCACCTACAAGTGGACAGCCATTCATCTCGTATGCCACATATGTGTGCAAGGTCTTGTCTGACAAGGCGAGGATATTACACAGCATAGCAATACAGAGGATATATCGGTCAAATACTGACACCTCCTGGTCACTGGAGGCAATGGTGGCTGACAGTTTGGCCAGAGGCAAACTCTACACTCTACAGGATATCAACATAATTCACGGGATTTTGAGCAACCATTTTGAAATCTTTGACCGCAACCTTGCCATCACCTTGAACTATTCCAGGGTTATTGTGCAAGAGCTTGAAAATATCCAGGTATGATTAATTTACAGTGGACCCATGTTGGCAGTTTAGCGTGGAGACACTTTACTACAACTGCTACAGTTATGTTTAATATAAAACTATTTTTACAAGACGGTCATACAAAATACAGTCACGATGTGAACTGTTAGCAAAAGGTTTCATCAATCATCATTCAAATTTCATTTATGTACAAATGCCAGTTACCGTTATAAATATTTCCATGAGCGTACACACCATTCGTTATGGCTAGGGGGCGGAGATAATGCCAGAGCACGGTTTAAAAAAAACGTCTATAACAATATCCTGTGTAAAATCAGAATGTTAAAACGCTCAAGGTCGATAATAATATCCTGTGTAAAATCAACATTTTAAAATGAAATTATTTTGTTAACTATATCCTGTGTAAAATCAGAATGTTAAAACGAACAAGGTCAATAACAATATTCTGTGTAAAATCAGCTTTTTAAAAGAAAAATTGTCGATAACAATATCCTGTGCAAAATCAGCATTTTTAAAACGAAAGACTGCCGATAACAATAATAATAGTCTGTGCAAAAACAACCGTTTTGATGCACGCGTTAACATATTTCAGTAAGCTTTGTATACTGAATTAGACACATTGGCTGTTGAAGAGTCGTCATACATTGGTTTCTGAATTGCAGTATCTACAATTTGTTTTAACATAGGCTTATGTGCATGCTGCACAAATGTAAAAGGTTTCGGCCCAGTCAGTGCACCAAAGGCCGTGGTATGTGCTATCCTATCTGTAGAATGGTGCATATAAAATATCTCTACTAATAGAAAAATATGGCAGGTTTTCTCTCTAAGACTATATGTCGAAATTATTAAATGTTTGACATCCAGTAGCCAATGGTTAATACATCAATGTGATCTAATGGTTTTGTTAAACAAAACAATCTTTAGCTTTGAAGCAATGCCTAAACATTATATGGACTTTTTCTTATACACTTAGATGCTGTTTTGTGATACGAGTTAGATACGATAATTGTTATGTAATTTTGTTTTCACTGGTTTTCAGAATGGCATTTTGGTTAATAATAGTTCTCAAATCTGGTTGTCGTGGGTAGTAGGTTGTCACCCAAGCTATAGTACCCACAGGTGTATGGAGTTTCTGTTTGTACTGTAGAAGTATTTGTCTAGACTGGTTACAGGCTTTATCAAACATTTCTTTAATGATCTTGGCTTTATAACCACAGTTGCGCAGATAGTTGTAGTATCTCAACTGTGCCAAATTGATTTTATGACCATAGCTTGGGTCCTTTCCTCCATTTGAATAGTATTAGTTTGTGTTTACTTAAGACGTGTAGCTCACAAGTATACAATTATGTACACTAATATAAATAATATATAAACAATCATGAACATCAATAAGTGGATGTGTATTTGGAGGATCGAAAAGTATAAATGTAAATAGTGGTAAATAGTTTTCAAGGTTACAATGTTGTTTTCTATTTTGAACAGACAGTAATTGTATTAATTTAAAAACAGATGGTTTTTAATATATTTATAACCTACACGGCAGGTTCTAAACATCAGTCTCACAGAGAAAATGTCTGCCAACAGAGAATGTACGATTCGCATAAAAGAACGTCTTCGGAAACATCTCGACAAGTTGGATGAGCAGCGTCGTGATATTCAACATCCACCCTTGAACAGCATACTTGTCGGCGTTAACGAACGACCTGTGGACTCCTTGTTGCCAGACTTCTACAGGTGTAGATATAGGTTTTATATGTATGTATTGTTTTAACCAATAGTAAACCACTGTTATTGGTGAGACAGATCGAGATCTTGCTTTTCACCGCTTATGTAATATCCTTTATGCAGTATTTAGAAATGTATTTTGTTTTTCAGATTTATAATTTCAAATTAATATTTATTTGTCTAACATGGAAACTGTCGCTTATGTGTATCGGCAATTAAAATATGGGCTCACGCCAGCTTCGGTGGTATAGTGATTAAACAATCGAACTTGAGGCTGGTAGGTATCGAGTTCGTATCCCACCTGAGGCAATTAGGGATGTTTCATTTCTTAACCAGAAAGAGTGTACAGCAGAGATTAATTGGTAAGGCCACATACATCGAGTTTCAACCATTTCATGGGTGGTGTTATGGGTGTGTTTCTCGAGTATGCAACACCACACGGGGGATGGTTACCCGGCGGATACTACAGGTTCCGTGTACTCCAGATTCGTGTGAGATTAAGATAATGGAGAGAAAGGCCCTGTGAAACAATTATATCAATGGAAATTATTGTGGTTTCATCATTCATCTCATCATAATCCATAACATTATTTTTGTGATGTCCAAAAATAAGTTTTTGTTCTCTATATGAAACAAATCAATGTGCTCTTGTGGTGTCGTTAAACAAAACAAACATTAACTGTAGTAAATGTTTATTGTGTTAGAACTATATATCGGTTCATTGCAGACAAAACCAGCTGCAGCTAGAGATCTACTTCCAGGAACTCAGCATTAACGAATATCGAAAATCAGCTGCCTACTCGGCCGAGGGACTTGTTTGTAAGTACATTCCTCTTTAATACAGTTTAAACGATAATAACATGTTATAGAATTGTGGTGCAATTTAGATTTGCTTCAAATTTGAAAAGTATTTTACCAATAAAAATCTTCTTTTTTAATTTTTCTTTTCATTAAAGTTTAGTCCTTATGTTGAAAAGTATTCCTACTGATGCCTGAGCTTGTCAAAACGTCACTGGGACCGTCTTATTATATATGTACATAGAATTTTAATTTGCACGCTAATGGTTTTGTCGTTTAGGGATGTTTACAAATAAATAGATTTATTCAGTCACTAACCTAAGTTAACTACTTTAATAATCAAAAATGTATTTGGCTTCTTCTGGATTTAGCGGGCAGCATAGCCCAGTGGTACAGTGCCTGCCTGCGCGGTCGGTCTAGGATCGATCCCCGTCAGCTAACCACTGGGGGTTTTCTCGACATAACCATATGTCTGACGCCGATATAACCGTAATTATAATGTGTTGAGTGCGTCGTTAAAAAAAAATCTTCTGGATCTGGTTTGAGTGTGATGAGTCCATTCCACATGTTTACACCTGTACTCTACTTTATAACAATTATTTCAGGACTCATCGTTTCAAGAGGACTGACAACACTTTACAGGTACGACGTTTGGTGTGTAAATTCAATGTTAAATGCTGGTCTAATGATTTTGCAGGTGACATTGGTGGAAGCATTGGGTTGTGTCTGGGAGGAAGCATCTTGACACTCGTTGAGATTCTCGACATCTTCTTCTTTTCGTGGTTCGAAAGGAAAGCCAAACAGTCGGGTAAGCTGAATGCGGAGTAAATATACCAGTACAGTTTAAGAGTTTTATCTACGACAATACACTTTAACGGCAGAAGAGTGTTCCGAGAGAAGTGTTTGCCAACTTCATTGGACGTATTTACCTTTTGATATGCTACATTGTTATTATTATGTCCAAAAATGAATTGGTTTGGGAAGTTACATCGTTTAAATGTACTGTGCTCCCTAACTGGGAACGAAGGAAATCTTTTATCCAACACATTTCATTTACGATTATATGGCGTCAGACATATGGTGAAGGACCACACAGATACAGAGAGAGGAAACCCGCTGTCGCCACTTCATGGGTACATACCACGGCCTTTGGTATGCACCCTAACTGGGAAGAAACCTATACAGGAATATGAACGCAATACTTACCTTAATTTATTTTTGTTTATTTTGTGTAGTTTTTTTTTATCCCATTGCACCCTTTTCTTCCTCTCCTTTGACTTCCATGTCTTTCTTTCCGATCTGGCAGTTCCTCCTATCTTTCAACTTAACTTCACAATCCAGTCCTTGTCTCTCCAACCGCGACAGGTGCTTGTCTGTTGTGACTATCCTTGCCACACACCTACCTTAATATTAATGGCTTAATCATTTTGTAACTAGTACACTAGTTGATTAACATTCCTTCTGCTTCGGTACTGCAGCTCTATTTCATATCCCTAGACGTATTTGTCTTATTTTCGTGAAGATTGTCGAACACGTACTATGGTACAACGTGCTATAGTAAAATATATATACTCTGTCAAAATATAAACGCATAGGTGACAGAGAAAGAAGAAAAGTGTTTGATTTTACAAAATAGTGTTTTTTGGTACAATGTTGCTTAATGACCATGTTTCTTAATGTTCCCGGAATGGAACAGCATGCCCAAATGAGCCCTAAAACAAATTTAACGCACTTTGTGCGACAATTGCAGGAAATCGGCGTGTAATGGTCAGATTTTGGCAAATGCACGTGAAACTCGGGGAAAAGATTGGGGTAGTGATGGATATTTAAAGCTGCAATGCTCGCAATGATGTCGGATTTTAATTTCGACGTAGACGAGTTACCATACACATCGAAACATTGCAATAACCCGCCGGATTTCCTGCAGAATAAGAACATTAATGTGCTGCCATGGCCATAATCAAGATCACCAGATCCCAACCCCATTGTACATCTATGGGACGAACTGGACACACGTGTATGCTAGCGTGACCTGGAGCCTCAGATGCTTCCGCAACTGTCACATGTACTGCATGAAGAATGGGCTAGGAATCCACGTGCTCGGATTCAGAGACTCATTCAGGTTATCCCAAAGAAATGTGGCCACATAAGGTACTGATTTCAGCACTCTCGTGTGACGCTGTTTGGTGATGTAAACGCCTCCACTGTCGTCAGTCCATAGCCAGAACATTGTCACACACTCATGTCAAATGTAACTGTGATACGATCATAATAACGAAATTATACCACTTTGTATTAGAGATAATTCCATGAATATTTCGCCTATGCGTTTCTTTTTCGACAGAGTATATATTATACTGATGAAAAGAAATAAGTATCGCAGGGAAGTGTATCAGACCTTTAACCATGTTACTGTCACTCAAGGTCATATTACTGACATTCAATTCCACATTACATGTTTGTATTTTACACCATCAAGACACTCATATTGACTGACATTTGGTCTACATGTCTTTCTCAGAGCATAATTGAATGTAGTATTTTATTGTAACATTCACAGATCTCGAGAAGAATAAAAAGGAAGAAAAGGAAAAGAAGATGATGTCGCCCATTGCTTGACTGGAGCTTAATTGCAGCCAACTGCATTCCTAATTATAGTTACACCGGGTGTCTTCGTATCCGTGTGTTAGTCAGAGATATCGCGGGTATTTAGTTGTAGTATGAACGTACCTGGAACAATCTTACATCCCCAGCACCATGATATGTCTACGTGAACAGACCTAGGGAAGCTTTCAAGGAGTCGTAAAATATGAACCGTCTAATTAAAGTTGTATGCATTTGTTTTGCTATTTGTATTTATTCAGCTATTGCTGTCGGGGGTTTTAATGGGAGACAAGCAAATAACTGGTCAGGAGTGCGAGCGTTCGCAGCAGACCATTTGACTGGTATTTGTTCTCTCTTATTCTATCACATTTATTCAACGTTAAACGAAACAGGAATTGTACACCCCTCCCCCAAAAAAACCCGAGAAGAATTTAAAAAAACTAGATTTTTAAAACAATATTTATTGACGTTAGTGTTAACGTTGGGACTTGACCAACAAACGATGCTTATATTAAGATATCTCCCTGCATGTGTACGAGAGAGAGAGAGAGAGAGAGAGAGAGAGAGAGAGAGAGAGAGAGAGAGAGAGAGAGAGAGAGAGAGAGAGAGAGAGAGAGAGAGAGAGAAATATTTCTACGATTAACTTACATATTAAAACTAATAACTGGCTAATAAACATTTGACGATATGCGTTAATGACGACAACTCACGAGTGAATTAAAAGTGCAGTTATGCTTGTTTTTGAACTGTATACGATTGAAACCAGACATAACAGCTTTAATGACTGAAATGAGACAAGAAATTATACAGTGACCTGCCTCGTAAGCATGCCTCAGTCCTCAAGTATTACAACATTCTGTTACCTTATTTGTAGATGGTATTCTTGTTATACGTTCTTCGCACATATGCTAGCTAATACCACATCTCTTGATAATCCACTGGTTGCAACGCGAGAAAATGACAATGGATCAACCAAATGCATGTAACCAATGAGCCACTGTCAATATGACCATAAGTATAACGATCATATTTAAAAACAAACAATTCTTAGCGTAACACATTGTATTATATAAAAATTCATTGTCTTTTAAAAGCTGGTTCCAGGCCCCATATTAATCAACTTTGGTTACCTCTTTTGAAATACATGACGTTTTACGAATACTTTAATAAATATTAACAGTCTTTCAACAAGGAAAACGTAAAAGTAAAGTTTGATTTATTTACCAACGCCATTAGAGCATATTGATTTGTTTTTTATCTTATCATCGGCTTTGGACGTCAAACATATGGCCATTCTGACACTGTTTTGTTTTTAAAGGAAACCCGCTCCCACCACATAGGCTACTCTTTTACGATTGACAGCAAGGTATATTTTATTTGCGCTTCCACAGAAAGGATAGCAGACACCATAGCCTTTGTTGAACCAATTATGGATCACTGGTCGGTGCAAGTAGTTTACACCTACCCATTGAGCTTTGAGGATCAACAAGGAAGGCACAACATCACATTTCTTGCAGAAGTC
>JAECMU010006012.1:0-10593 GCA_016106625.1 Dracogyra subfuscus | reverse complement strand
TGTAGTTGAATATCAACATAACGAAGTGTTGGTAATATTAGAATCATCTTCATCACAACCGTAATTATTATAATGACAATTATTATTATATTCATAATTATCATGCAACCAAGCTTCCAGTTACCTTCTAACACCTACATGATAACCTGAAGTGTTATATAGTCAATGCCTGATAACGTGTATGTGTTATCTAGTCATTAGGAAATGAATTCTGCGCATGACAAGTCTACATGCTACCTAATTTAACGAACATTCATTTCCAGCAAAACAATGTTGAACTACATAAATAAACCTGTTATATTTACCGTACCATTAGAATACTTTTTATTTTTCAAATGTTCCGCTTTAAATGTCAGCGCTTTAAAGTAAACCTTTAAATGACAAAACAAGTAGTTTTAGCGTCGATGTTTTCGACACATCGATAGCGGAAAGTATCTGCGCATGATCAAACCATTTCCGGTGAAAGTTGATTTGTTTTGTCTGTGACGTATATATGTGACTGTTTTACGCTATCATCTGTTAGTGTGGAATCGTTTGTTTATTTGTTTATGAAAAACAGTCAAAGTATGGTTAAAAAGGGTTGCATGATAAAAAAAAATATACCAGGTTACTACGTTTTGATATCGTTGTTATTTGGCTCGGTTCGATAATGGTGTAACAGGCTCGCTGAGGCTCGCCTGTTACTCCATTATCTAAACCTCGCCAAATAACAACGATATCAAAACGTAGTAACCTGGTATTCTATATTTATCATTATCATCATCATTATCATCACCTTTGTCATAAACAATTTTAACATCATAACCATATAACAGATTCGCAACTGTTAGTTTGATTTAGGCAACTATTGTCAAATGGCATGTTATGACAACGCCAGAAACGATTACATGTCATTCTGGTACTAGTATGTTGTCTATAACCACCTATTACGCTATTTTAGATAATGTCTACTAGACACTATTGTTTCGTAGTTGATAAATAAATAGTGGTTGGCCGATTGATCAAAGCTATGTACCCCTAATTCAAACCATTCAAGATGATTTCATAATTATAATGGCATAGGCTTTAAAACTTTCAGTAACCAGTTAATTATATAAAAGAAAAATATTTAAACATTTATAAAACGTTATTCCGCATAGTGTCCACGTTGGTTCCGTCTCAGAACTATAGAACTAGTTCTCACGTTGACAGTTCCAAGAATTTCCGTAAAACAGCATTTTATAGAAACCCTTACGTTTATTGCGACACAGAATAACAATGGCCTTTTGAAAAATACCTCTTCCATAGAAGTAACGAAAAAACATGTATTATATGATCATATGTTACTCCACTGGACAACACTTTCTCGAATACCTAATATCATTACTGTTTTCAATAATGGATGGGATCATACAATCACATCCTTTAAACATCTATTCACTTAGATTTACTTAGCAACGTTACAAAAGTAAGATGCATCATTACCAAATTGTGCACGTAATGATGTTACGTAAGTAAAATGCGTCATATATCCCTGAGACGTTTGGAAAAACGCTTTGTCATCACTTACCCGTATGTTTGATGTAAAGCTCCGTTACAAAATGCAACATAATACATGAAGTAAAAAGAGTCTTATATTTGTGATGAATTTAACATGTCCAGCTCAAAGTTGTCCGAAACAGCTTCAGGATGTTTATAGCCAGCTGTGACTATCTTGCAGAATTTCAAAATATGTCTGAATATGTTTCTGATTTCTAGGCGGAACTTTTTGTAAATAAAGGAATATATGAGCACATTGATGAAGCTGTTACTGTTGGCCATCCAGATAAAGGCAAATTCTGCCACAGCAGGAGCGTGGATCTTTCTGTCGAAAGAATAGATGACAACATTGGTCACGTATGGACCCCAAAACACAAAAAAAGCCGACGCTGTGGTTATTAGAATCCTCACAGATTTTAAATCGCGAATTCGTTTCCGGGATCTGATGAAATCCTTTCTGGAGCACGTTAGAAAGTGGTTGTCTTTGCGGACGGTAATGCTGATGCTGATGGTCGTGAAAAGGATCACGGACCCGGAGGCGATGGGGATGCCGGCCGCGGTAACGATACAAAATATCGGGTACTGCCAGTACAGGCCGCACAGCATCTCCACACGGCTGAAGTGGTAGTAGATGAAGTTGTCGTCGGTGGGAATGGGGGCCATGAACGTGATGGCTGCCAGAAACCACGCCATTCCGAACACGACGTAGATCTTGCGGGACGTGATCACTGACGGGTACCTGAACGGCTTCACTAACGCCATGTATCTGTCGACGCTGATGATGGCCAGCGTCCATATGGACACCGTGACCGATGTGCCGTGCACAACGCCGGATACCTGACACCAGACGTCGCCGTACGGCCAGCTGTTGGTGATGGCCGGCACGAAAGAAGGAACACATGTGATTAATCCAACAGCGATATCGGCCACCCCGAGGTTGATCATACACATCCGCGCTATGGTGGGGAGACCCTTGATTTTACGTAAAATGGCGATGTTTAAGATGTTCGACAATATAATCAACACTGAGATTACGAGAATGAGTAACGTCCGTAACCACACCGGGACAGGATTGGCCTCCTGTCGTATTTGTAAATGTTCTAACTGATCCACCATCGTGGAGTTCTTTTGCGCAAATGAATAAATTGGGAAACGGTATCGGATCGATTGTCAGCGCGTTTGTAATTGGAAATATAGTTTTACAAACACAGTTGACAGATGTTTGCCTTTCTCTTTACCCTCGCATAGCTGAGACAATCGCAAGTCACACCTAGCCACGCAAAGATCAATAGTTTTTAATGGTGCACTCAAATCACATATTGTACATTAAAGAAAAAACAACCTTATATTCTGTTCGCTGATTTCCTACAATATTACTTCTTACATTAAAGCAAGTTTTCTGCTGAGAAAAGCGATCTTTTTGCAAAAGCTATGTCACAAGCTAAAATATGTAGCAATTTCTCTATAATATGAAGAAACGATTCCACGGAATAACATATTTCCAGAATATATATTCCCTGTTAGTAAATGTCTTCATAAAGTGTACAATTTGTTTTTATTCACAACAGCTCAGTGACAAACCTCTAAGCCAAAAATCTTTATACACTACTGAAAATGGCCAATGACAATTCTTTACATTCCAGGTTTATTTTGTTTTTTTTCTCGGTGTTTTTTTTCCTATAAACTCTATCTCATTGGCTTCTGCTAATGACGCGCTGCTGTTCTTTCATCTGGTATCAGTCGGGACTGACTGCCGTTTTGTAATTAGTTACAGTATCGGCTGAGCCTGTTGGCGGTTCTTAGCAAATGACGCTTGTGAAATCCGTTAGTTATAGGGGCGTAATTTAGTCCAGTCGGTAGAGCGCTTGCCTGATGTAATTTTGTCGTTGAAATTAATCTCGCAGTCGTCATCATTATCATGACAACCACCTTCACAATTCACAATCAATTGATATAGGCATCGCCTGTTAACCAACACCCAACGTTTATATAATAAACCGTTATCATTGGGCATTTGTTAGCATCATAATTGAATACATACTAGCGTTTACCTATATTAGTTCCGGGTTAGGTCTTTTATTGTTGTTGTTGTTTGTTTGTTGTTTGTTTGTTGTTTTTGTGGGGTTTTTGTTTTGTGTTTTGTTTTTGTTTTTTTTGCAACAGTTGATAAATGATACATTTCGTATTTAAGCTGTGTATGCTGTTTCAATACGGAACATCGTCCATTAGTTTCCTGGAGCCTGTCACCGACAACAATGGAATAAATGACGTGTCAGTTTGGTCTTTTGTCTGCAGTCATTCATTACGGTATATCAGTTATTATTTAATAGATGTGCTGCTTCATAGCCAATATATAATTGTGCTGGGAGGTCATTAGCCAGAGCCACATTTCGTGATATAAATTGATAAAGATTATCCAGTAATGTCATATTATTGGATACAAGTCAAAACGTACCCAACCCGAAAAGTACCCATCCAAAACGTATTCATTTGTGGTCGAAATGTACCCTTACTTTGGTCAAAACATATCCATGTTTATAAATGTTTTTAATTAAAATAACATTAAGCAACATGTAATAGAATGTTATATATTTTGTACCAAGTTGGATACGTTTTGGTTTGGGTATGTTTTTTCCAAAACTTATAGAAAATGAATTGCAAATTAATGTTTATCAGTTTTACCTTTTTTCAGTAGGTTAACATTCAATAGCCGATGATTAATAAATCAATTTCTTCTAGTGGTTAAAAAAAAACAACAACAAAAAACCCCAAAACAACAACACCAACAACTTTAAACAAAACTTACGAGTCAACAGTAACGAATCCTAGTTGAATGCACATTTTGATAATTTTCATAAATGTTTAGAAATCGTCTGCGATAAAAACTTGCTGCAAAATGGACAGTACCAAAACAATTACTTAAGGTTGACTGTATCTTAATTTGATGTTGTTGAGTGTACTATACAATATACCATAGTTCACAGGTCAAGTGACACAAAATTGGGTACGTTTTGATACAAAATGGGTATATTTTGGTTGGGTACATTTCGTTTTGTGGACGTTTTGACCATCTTCCTATATTACTACATGGTTCATGTCCTATAATGATAACATTTTAAAAATCTGGCAAGTTGTGTCCCAACCCTCACCTTGACCAGGAAGCTTGAACAATAAAACGTATGCTGTCTTTACATTCAATCTCCATAGACTAACGAATGTATTATACCCTATACTGGTTTCTAATTCTGCTTTAGACTGTATAGCACATCAATAATAAATAAAGTTAATGTTTGTTTAACGACACCACTAGAGCACATTGATTAATTAATCATCGGTTATTGTATGTCAAACATTAGGTAATGGAGCAAGGGATCTTTTACATTTACTTTCCCACAGACAGGAAAGCACATACCACGGCCAATGACGAGTTGTGGTAAACTGGCTGGAAAGAGATAAAACCCAGTCAGTAGAATGGAAACACCGAGGTGGTTTGATCTTGTATCGCAAGCACCTCAAGCGAACACTTAACCAAATGATGTAAATCCCGCCCCACTTTATATAAAGCTATATTAAATACTAGTGTATGTCATATAATTTACGGTACGCAAAGAATAGCTCAGTCGGCAGAACGTTCGCCTATGTACACCCATTCTCTGATTGTTTTCCTCCTTTCTCATCATTGCTCCACGATTGGTTTGTCAAATGTCGTTGTATGTGACGTCCTATCTGTGGGAAATTGCATATGAAATATCCTTTTTAGACGGCACATCCGCGGTTTCTCTTCAATTTAATCGTGAAGACACACCAAAAAGCCGTCTTAATAACAAGTCACGTGACAGAAATTACTCCGACACAATTGGCCAGACATCATCGCCAAGAGCTGTACGAACGACATCAAAACAACTGGCGCGAACACACAATGACGCTTGTCTGCCCATGTCAAGTAATGAACCTATGAAATGTCGCCTAAACTGTTAGAAAGGCTGTATACGCTTCTTCTTATTGGTGAATAAACCTATACGAGGACTATGTTTCAGAATCACCAAATGTTTTACATTCTGTACATAGGTAGTGGTGTCGTTAAACAAACCAAACTTCATTTCACACAAATAAAACATGTCATTTAAATAATTAAAACATTTATTTCTTCCACAATTCAGGAGAATACATTTTAAAGTAGATAGCTGTTTTAACATTACAACGGACACCTTCAAATTCAAAGGAAACCAAAACAAGCCATCGTTGAGTCTATATCGAAGTGGCGGATCAAAAGTGAGATTTAGGCGGTTTACATGACCCTTTCTTGCTCGATACTCAGTACAATATGATTACTGTATACAAGGGCAGTAAAAATTGTTGTTATTACACACGAGGTACAGCATAACGAGGGTCATATTTATCGTACGATTCCCCTCGTATGTCATAACTAAATCGTATGTCCTCCTGGCATTGTCGTTTAACGATTGGCTGTTGTAAGAGTACATTTCTTTCTGACTGGCTGACATGACATTCCAGCTAACGTCAGTATTTCAATGACGTCACTTTACGTCTCCTTACAATAACACGAAACTGGGTACATGACAATTACTGGAATGTTCATTTAGCAGTACAGTTCTACGGTGATAAAAAGAATATTACATTTGTGTCCATGACAGACGATGTTTACGCACTCGTGCCTAAATTGTCGCTCGGGAAATATGATAATTTAGGCACTCGTGTCGGAAACATCGTCTGTAATGGACACTCATATAATATCCTCTATGTTAAACATATACGTTTCATTTGTCAATAAATCATATTATGTTTGTATATAACATTTACAAATAATCACATAGTATGATCCAAAGAGAACAGAAAGAAACCAACATTAACATGGTCTCTGAGCACCTACATTTCAAACTTGTTCAGGGTGGTGTTTGTATGTGACCCCACCCTTTCAATGTCCACGTTGTTTCGCCCTGTCTGAAGAAGGTCAGTGTTTGAACAGAACACTGCTGTACGCCGCTCGGAGTTTCGTGTGTCGAGACATTCCCTGTATAATTCTGTGCACTATTATCTGACTACAGATACTAAGTTCGTGGTATGTACTTTCCAATCTGTGGGGAAGTGCATGCTACATACGAAAATTGCAGTGTGTTTCATCTGGTGACTACGTTTCATAATTACCATATGTTTGACATCCAACAGCAGATGATTAATTAATCAATGTGCGCTAGTCGTGTCGTTAAACAACCACAAATTTTAATGAGTATACAAACTCTGTTATTTTAAATAAACAATTTGATTAATATATACTTAAATTGTCTTAAAGAGCTGTATTGGGAATGGTTTTCTATGTCGTTGTTTGTTGTTGTTTGGGTTGTTTTGTGCGTGTGTGTTTATTTATTTACTTGGATTGTGGTAGCTCTTTGCACTGGTTAGCTTTCATCGCTCGTCTCAGATGTTTCATTACTTCTGAACAAGTTTGAATTTCACTGGTCAATCACTGACAGTTTTTTAAAATACATTTTTAAGTCATTTAATATTATATAACATTTGATTTCTTTATTGGACTTTAACAAGTTACGTATCATATACCTTGAACGATTTAGCTACGTGAATTCACAACTTACCCGTATACCTGATATATATGTGCATTTGGATGCTTTCAGGAAGTGACATTAATTACAAATGTAACGATGACAAAATAATACAGAAAACACAACAAAACTAAGAATATCTGTATGATGAAGTTATTTCATCTAGTTCTAAAACCTCGGACACAGTTGCTGGAAGAGTGTGGCCAGGAGTAACGACGTGACGACATCTCAGTCCTCGCGTGAATATGTTCCTAATCTCCTGACGGAACTTCTTGTAGAGAAACGAATAAATGAGCACGTTGATGAAGCTGTTGCTGTTGGCCATCCAGATAAACGTAAACTCCGCCACGGCAGGGGCGTGGATATTGCTGTCGATGGAGTAGATAATAACATTGGTCACGTATGGTCCCCAAAACAAGAAGAAAGCCGAAGCTGTGGTTATTAAGATCCTCACAGATTTTAAATCTCGAATTCTTTTCCTGGCTCTCATGAAATCCTTTCTGGAGCACGTTAGAAAGTGGTTGTCTTTGCGGACGGTGAGACTGATACTGATGGTCGTAAAAAGGATCACAGTCCCGGAGGCGATGGGGATGCCGGCCGCGGTGACGATACAAAATATCGGGTACTGCCAGTACAGGCCGCACAGCATCTCCACACGGCTGAAGTGATAGTAGATGAAGTTGTCGTCGGTGGGAATGGGGGCCATGAACGTGATGGCTGCCAGAAACCACGCCATTCCAAACAAGACGTAGATCTTGCGAGACGTGATCACTGACGGGTACCTGAACGGCTTCACTAACGCCATGTATCTGTCAACGCTGATGATGGCCAGCGTCCATATGGACACCGTGACCGACGTGCCGTGCACTACGCCAGACACCTGACACCAGACGTCGCCGTATGGCCAGATGTTAGTGATGGCTGGAAGGAAAGAAGGAACACACGTGATTAACCCAACTGTGATATCGGCCACCCCGAGGTTGATCATACACATCCTCGCTATGGTAGGGAGACCCTTAATTTTACGTAAAATGACAATGTTTAAGATGTTCGACAATATAATCAACCCTGAGATTGCGAGAATGAGTAACGTCCGTAACCACACTG
This sequence comes from Dracogyra subfuscus, assembly GCA_016106625.1. Lineage (NCBI taxonomy): Eukaryota > Metazoa > Mollusca > Gastropoda > Neomphalida > Peltospiridae > Dracogyra > Dracogyra subfuscus. Next base: position 2,389 of record JAECMU010006012.1, on the reverse strand, counting down.
GGATAGGATTTTCCTCCTGTCGAATCCTTAAATATCCCGTCTGATTGACCATCTTGTGACGAATGGAAGAGAGACAACATCAGATTAGAAGGTATAATGATTATTCCAAATAGTTCTGCAAAGACAGTAACTAAATATTTGCTTTCTCATTTTTACATAGTGGAAACTATTACAAGTCAATACGTCCAAAGAAACAAAATCAATATTTGTTCCACATGTTTCACTATCACTTAAGCACAACGAGAATAGACAGAGTTTCATTTGTATGCACGGTAATTTTCATGAAATACATGTTCTTATATTAAAACTGTATATACCAATAAAGAAAGTCAAACCACTGCCAAAGCTGTGTCACAAAGAAAAATAAATCGCAGTTTGTTGTAATTTTTAGCTGCAATCGTAGATTTCAAAGACTAAAATTCCTGGAAATATGGTTATTGATATAAAATGTTCTTAAAGTGTACATATTGTACAACAGAGCACTATTAAACTCCTGTAGGAAAAGTCCTGTACGTTCTGATACAATTGGTCGGTGACGGTCCTCGGGAATCAGGGAGCGGTTACAAACTCGAGCTCTCTGGTTTCCGTTAATGACAAAATGCGCTTGTTGTGAGAGACAAATTGCCGTTCAATACTTGCCTTGAACCGAGCGATAGGCTAAACTGATCTTAACTACGTTTAAGTGGGCATAAATTTTCGTGGATGTTGTGATGTGATTTTGCCGTCGAGTTTCTGCGCAGTGGGTTGGAATCCTATCAGTACATACTTTAAATGCATGTAAGTTATTGTTATAAGTAACTTTGAACTTCATTACCAGAGATATGTGCAAATATATCTTGTTAAAACATTCTTTGTATAGTTTTGTGGACATTATGTTGACGGTTTCAGTATAGTATCACAATATCAATAAAGAATGGACGATGTACGTTCGCCCTTTTATACGTTAATATATTTGTGAAAATACAATGATATTTGAATAAAATGTTCATTCATACACCTATTGTGGTATTTTCGCTTGCCCAAAAACAAATCGAGGTAGAGGCAACGATGCGTTATTATGTTCAGATATACTTAGGGGGTGATATCACTGTGTTTCATTATTAGCAATAAGGATGTATCACAAAATCCAAAACTTTTGTGATGAATTACTATGGTTAACAACGAAACTCAGTGATAGGATCCCTATTCTAATACTACACCTATTAGGAGCATCTGTAAGACATTTTAATGTGTTTTTTATTAAAGAAATCCCATAAATCTTTAAAGCTAATTATATATTCTCATTTCGATATTCAGTGAAAACGCTTGTAATAAGAAACATTATCATATAATATCTTACATTTTCAAGTATATGATATTTTTCAGATCACATACTTTAACAATTTGATAACTTTGCAAATTAGATGTAAATTAATGGAGGTCATGGCGCTAGGTTTATTGACATGTAAGCAAACGTACTAGGGTGACACTCCATGATTAACGTATTAATTCATAGTCATCAAATACAAACATTTCAATGGCAATTTGACACTGAACGCTGTCAGTACTGTTTGTCTGTATATTTTTACTAAAACATATACAAAAATAAATATGTTTATTTGCTGTTAATTTCTGTTGCAATAGTAAATTGTATACATTTGTGAAGCGGTATTTCAGTCTCATATTGAATTACTTCGAGAACTTCGCCTGGATTTATATAAATACATAAATAGTATTCATTTACGAAAGGATAAGTATTATTTTCGTGCATTTTTCTAACTTTACGATATTTCAAAGCAGTTAATGTTGTTTAAAATTGCGTTTAGAAATCGATAGTTATGTTCATCTCGTCTTCTTTATCAAGTGTAGTGTCCGCAAAAGTATATTGTCAACAAAAATGCTGTACTTAAGATTGTGATACAATTATGTCTGATGAACCTGCCTGTGGAGGCCATGACGCTTTATCGTGTTCAGATATAATTACGGTTTAAGCATGACCGTCCAGGGCATTGGAGTATGCCAGGATTTTATTTTTGGCGGACACACCCACTATGAGTCGTGTTGTGGGGCGATAGGTATATAGGTATAGTGGGAGGTGGCACGGTAATGCTATAAACTATAGTCAAGAAAGAAAGAGGTGAGATAGTGGGCGGTGGCACGGTAATGCTATAAACTATAGTCAAGAAAGAAAAGAGTTGAGATAGTGGGCGGTGGCACGGTAATGCTATCAACTATAATGAAGAAAGAAAGAGATGAGACAGTGGGCGGTGGCACGGTAATGCTATAAACTATAGTGAAGAAAGAAAGAGGTGGGACAGTGGGCGGTGGCACGGTAATGCTGTACACGATAGTGAAGAAAGAAAAGAGGTGAGATAGTGGGTGGTGGCACGGTAATGCTATAAACTACAGT
>JAECMU010005991.1:0-10603 GCA_016106625.1 Dracogyra subfuscus | reverse complement strand
ATATTGAGAGAGGAAACCCGCTGTCGCTACTTCATAGGCTATCCTTTTTCGATTAGCAGCAAGGGATCTTTTATGTGCACCATCCGACAGGCAGGATAGTACATACCACGGCCTTTCTTACACCAGTTGTGGTAGTGTATTCTCACAAAACATTTTTTTTATTATAAATTTTGCCTGTCATCCCATAACACGTGTAATTTGGTTCCTCCTAACCTACACATTCCTAGCTATGCCACTGGCTAGGAACTTAGTTCTTGTCAGCTTGAACCACTGTTCCAGTCCAAACTCATCTTTTACCAGAGTTCTCGTGAAAGTATTTATAATTAGGACAAAATTGCGTCTGATTAGCAGCAAGGGATCTTTTATATGCACCATCCAACAGACAGGATAGTACATATCACGGCCTTTGATATGCCAGTCGTGATGCACTGGTTGGAACGAGAAATAGCCCGGTGGGCTCACCGATGGGGATCGATCCCAGAACGACCGCGCGCTAATAATTATGTGAACAGATTACTTTTCCACATTAATGTTCAGCAAATGTTAATTTGTTGGTTACACGAAATATCCGTGGTTCAACCCCAAGGTAGTTAATGATATTTTGGTATATACACGGACATATATCTGTTGCATTACTGTTGCTTTTGTCTTCCTTTTGCAGAGTATACTATTTCTGTATGCATTCTCTGACACTGTACCATGTAGGTCCTAATTGAATTGGTAGTTCTGTATAAAATCTGCATACAAAAGTCGTCTCGGGTCTATGCTAATCCGCGGACGTGGGCCTGGTACATGTATATATGCAAACCTGGCTTCCTTGCGTCTGATGCTAATGCCATTAGTAGTGAACCAGCATCTCGTCTATTGACAACTACTTTGAGAGTAAATGGCTTAAGCAATTTTCTGGATGAAAAGCCGTGGTTTAATACCACCTTGCAGATAGGCGCTATTGATTAGCTCCTCAAGTTACATGTAGTAGCTTGTTCCGTTAGTCCATTTAACCACTGTTTACAGCAGTTTAACCAGAACCTAAAATTGGCACGGGGGCAGTGAATAAAGCAACTGGACTCAACAGGGACTCCGAATGATGTGGTAATCTCTAAGTTACGATCAGCGGGATTAGCCCAGTGGGTAGAGCGTTCACATGAAGTGCTTTGGTCGTAGGATTGAATCACCTAGGTAAACCCATTATTTGGCTGGGTTTATTCCTTGTTCCACCCAGTATCGCACAACACGTCCATCAAAGGCAGTGGTATGTGCTGTCCTGCTGTCTGTTTATTGGAAGGTACACATAATAGTAGTGGGAAAATGTAGCGGGTTTCCTCAAAGACTATATGTCACAATTAATATATGTTCGACATCCAATAGAAGGTAAATATCAATGAGATCTAGTGGTGTCGTTAATTAAAACAAACTTTGTGGTCAATAATATTTTCATCAAACCCAGTCCTTGGGACCAAGACGTTTGTTTTGTTTAACGATACCACAAGAGCACATTGATTTAATTATCATCGTCTGTTGGATGTCAAACATTCGGTATTTTTACATATAGTCTTAGAGAGGAAACTCGTTATACTTTTCCACTAATAACAAGATATATTTTATATGCACCATCCCTCAGGCAGGACAGAACATACCACGGTATTTGATATACCAGTCCTGCTACTCCGGTCCCCTGCGCGTGCTGTAACCTCACCGTGGTGCAGGGATGTAACATTCTCTTTGGGAATGGTCAATACAACACAAATTGAAGTTTAGAGTAAAATTCAGTATCCGTAAAATTCTGTTATATTTGTCTTTGTATTTTTGCACAGTTCTTTACACTGTTTTTGTTTCCCCTTGAATTTTTATATTTATGTTGATCATCACTTTATTTATTTGCATTACCATAGTTTGACACCCAATAGCCGATGTATTTTTCGTGTTGGGGTGTCGTTAAACATTCATTCATTCATTCATTCATTCATTCATTCATGCTACTCTGGTTGAAATGAGAAACACCCTCCACCCCAGTCCTCGAGCGTCACTTTACACGATGATCAGACAAGCCATACAAATAGACGCAGACATACAACAGGTTCGATGAGGATGACCTTACTGTAAATATCCCGATCTTCTTTATATGTAATTACTTGAAAACTACGAGACGTCAATATAATATGCTGTAAATACCGTACACATGTGCATCTAAATTGTTGATGAACGCTGATTATAAATTGATTCCTCTTAGTACTGGATCACTAAGTTGTTTCAATCAATATATGCATGTAGTTTGGGGTTACTTATTAGTACTTGAGCGAAACGTTTGATATTGGTCGTGTTTTACAATGCAGGCTTAATAATTTGAACGGGTTGAACCGTATTGAGATTCGGAAATTAATAACTGTCTATATAGAAAGAAAACAGTATATGTTGATGGAGTGAAATTGCCTGAAGTCGACAAAAGAAAGAAAGAAAAAAATGTTTTATTTAACGACGCACTCAACACATTTTATTTACGGTTATATGACGTCAGACATATGGTTAAGGACCACTGGGGGAAATGCAAATTATAATATAATATATTATGTATAATAATGACTGGGAAGTGGATATTCTTGAGGAGTGAAAATTAAATGCTACATGGGCATAAATTGTGATAAATATAACGCAAATTACGAGTAAACAACTTAAAAAAATGTTTTAAGCACTCTTAGTCCTATTCTGATTGTATCACAACAGAAAGCCCAGGGTATGTTTAAACAAAGCAGATATCATAAAATCAAATCACAAAAAAATAACAGGTTTATGATATAGCAGAATACATTTATGACATGATGTCGTTAAACAAAACACACTTTAACATTTACGACAATGGTATGGTTCACGTTAATACCTATGGTAGGCGCCGAGAGTTTGGAAACCAGTCAATGTCCTGTGATTTTAATATTATTGCTTCGTCTTGCCATAACCTTTACATAGTTACACAGTGGCGACCGGAGTCTGGTAAAAGGGCAACAACATCTCATTAACAGATACATAAAGTACGTGACACGAAGTTGCACCTCATTAAGAGACATGTGAAAATGTCAGTGGTTCAGCGTTCATTACGGAAATGCACGAACTGTTGTTATTACGGGAATCCAGGAAATCTTGTGATTACGAGAATCCACGACGTTTTTGTTATTACGGAAACCTACGAATTGCTGTGTCACTGCTGTTGTTACCCTTAGTTATGACAGGGCCGTACCCGCCGGGGAGCGGGGGAGGGCGGCAATTGCCTCCCCCCCCCCCCCCACCCCGAAAAATCTCACTGTTTTTTCTTTTCTTTTTTTACTCCAGAAAATAGCATACACATCTCAGGATTTAACTTGCATAGTGTTTCATTTGTTTACAAAACGTAGTGCCTCGCCTAGGATTTTGATCAGGGTACGGCTCTGTATGATTGAAGAACATTATTCCAACAGTACTAGTATTTCATCTTATAGTCTGTTGTCTAAAATCGGGTTTCATTTCTGGTGTTGTTCTCCTGGCGCTGTTTGTTAACAAATAAGCTGTGATAAAATAATCATCTACTGTTCTTAATCAATGTACCTAAGGAAAACTACCTGTTCGTCTATTGTGATTTGTGTGGTGTTTTGTTCATCTAAATACCTTATCTTATTGCGTGTTTGGATATTGGTGTGTCTGTTTGTGCGTGTCTGTCTGTGTAGGTTCGCAATTTTCAAGGTTTTTTGTTTGGTTTTGGGTTTTTTGACGGTGGTTCTGTTGTGTGTGTGTGTGTGTGTGTGTCTGTCTGTCTGTGTGTGTGTGTGTGTGTGGTGTGTGTGAGGGGGAGGGGGTAGGCAGGCTTCAGTGTTACCGAACTGCTGTGTGGAAGCCGGTACCGGGAGAAGGCTAAGCCTAAGCGTGGTCTGTATTGCAATATTAGGGTTTTCTTCCAACAGTCGACTACACCCACCTGAAACAATATCTGTGTACTATTTGTTACGAGCAGGCCTATGTGGCAGTATCGAGTGATTCTTCAGGTATTTCTGACCAAAATATAACCCTGACTTGTTTGAGTGTGATTAGCTTTATAGTATCAACGATAGACTTGTTACAGCTTAGCAATGCCAAACGTATTGAACCTGCTCAGAAGCCAGGGGTATCGATATACACAAGACTGAATAGCCATCTGCTGTCAGAGGTAAACAATCCCTTCCCACAACACCTTGCGTGTGGAAACCCCATCACCCCGTGGGCTACCTACCATCTTGTTTACACAGCGTAATTCTCCCGTTCTTATCTCTGTAAGATTACCAAATTCCACCTCAAACAGTGTGCTGAAGTGCAACAACAACAATAACAAAAAAAAGGAAATCTAAAAACTTCCTTGCCGCCATATGCTTTCCGTACAGGTTTCCATTTAGTTCTGGTTTCCATGACAACTAGCGATGGATATGAAGCAAGTTTGGCTAAATTCCGAGGGGCAATGATACAGTTGGTTAACAAGTTCCCTCTGACAACCAGCACCGTATATTACGCAAATTTGCGCTGTGTTCCGAGGAGTAATGATTTTCAGTTGGTTTACAAGTTCCCCGATCATCAGGCACCATTCGATAACGTCGGTCTGGGATCGATCCCCGTCGATGGGCCCATTGGGCTATTTCTCGTCACAGCCAGTGCACCACGACTGGTCCATCAAAGGCCGTGGTATGTGCTATCCTGTCTATGGGATGGTGCATATAAAAGATTCCTTGCTGCCAATCGGAAAGAGTAGCCCATGAAGTGCCGACAGCGGGTTTCCTCTCTCCATATCTGTGTGGTCCTTAAATATACGTCTAACGCCATATAACCGTAAATAAAATGTGTTGAGTACGTCGTTAAATAAAACATTTCTTTCTTTCTTTCCATTCGATAATCGACCGTTTTTCATTCCGTCCGCTTTTGTTTGCAGACGACTCGAGACTCGAATAATTTCACTATCAAACTGTTCCGTTATTAAATGAATGGGGAATACACGTTTTCAAAATTAGTGTATCAGAGGAAAATAAGCTCATCAAACAAAGAAGACAATTTATGTGATATATTTAACAATTTGCAAACATTAATACTGGTTTTACTGTCGCAAATGGAGTTTTACCGGCCGTAAAATAGATATTCGAGAACGTAGAACCTGCGCTAACGGATGCAAACGGTAAAATACAATATAGTTATCTCCATTACGATTCAATAAACCCCCTATACAATATGTCAATTGTGTATCTATATTGTTTGGTTTTTTACAAACAACTACTTTTATGTATCATCAATAGTCAACTTAAAGGTTACTTCGCAGTTGGCTGTTGGGGAAATTACAACTTCGTCGTGGCAGTTGACAGTCTGATACTAGCATTAGATTGTCCAACTTCAACTGAAGGTTGTTAACAAAACGACTTCACGTTGGCACTAACGCCAAATACCAAAGATGAAGTAAAAACACACAAAGAGAAACGGTTACCAGGGCCGTAACTAGGATTTTTCGTCGGGGGGGGGGGGGGAGCAACTGAGTAGTTAATAGTCTAAAATTCCTTTAACGGTTAAGAAGAGAACTTTCTTTACATTTCTGTAATGCTTTCCGGATTTTGTTTAACGACACTACTGGAGCACATTGATTAATTACTCATCGGCTGTTGGATGCCAAACATTTGCCAATTCTGACTCGTAGTAATGAAAGGAAGCCCGCTACATTTTTTTATAATGCAGCAAGGGATCATTTACAGGCCGGTAGCCCTGCCTACCACAGCTGATCTCTGGTAAAGAGAGATCATGGATTTTTGTTTGTTTGTTTGTTTAACGACACACTCAACACATTATAATGACGGTTATATCGGCGTCGGACATATGGTTATGTCGAGAAAAAAACCAGTGGTTAACTGACGGGGATCGATCCTAGACCGACCGCGCATCAGGCGGGCACTGTACTACTGGGCTATGCTGCCCGCTAGAGATGATGGAATGCAAAGCTGAATGAATCTACAAGTAATAATTCACTGGTTATTGATGGCTAAAGAAAAACAAAAGTATGGACACGTCAAACATCTGAACAGTCGATGAATTATTCAGGTAAGCCTTTGAAAGTTTTATATACTACTCTAGTAGGCCGTTAAAGGCATATTGTCACGGATTTAAGGACCTTATTCTTCTACAAATGGATAATAAATAAAAATTACATTAATTGTTGTAAACGAAATCTAGCTATCGCATCACCTTAACTAAACCATGATTGAGTGAAATCCATGTCAACCCTATCGGTAATTTTAGTTTTGAATTATGGACCATTGCCATAATTCAATTATTTTTTTACAAAATATCATTATGGAGTATGGTGATTATGAAGATGGTTGAATAAAGTACAGTTAGGAACAAATCAAATTCTTTTTGTTCCGGTAATACTTTGTTAGACCATTAAATAGGTCAGTGGTCTGTGACAATATGCCTTTAAAAGAGATGTATTATTATTTCATAGCCAACTGCCTCACACCTTATCCAAGCCATTGTATTGGGTAAACTATTGCTCTTTCAAACCGAGAAGAGCTTTCTTTGACTTTACAAAAAAAATCCCCACATTGTGCGTGCGTGCGTGCGTGCGTGCGTGCGTGCGTAGCCTAGAGGTAAAGCGCTTGCTTAATACGCTGTCGGTTTGGGATCAATCCCCGTCGGTGGGTCCATTGGTCGATTTCTCCATTCATCCTGTGCACCACGATTGATATATCAACGGCCGTGGTTTGTGCTATCCTGTCTGTGAGAGAGTGAATATAAACTATCCCTTGCTACTAATGGAAAAATGTAGCGGGTTTCATATCCAACACTATTTATCAAAATTACCAAATGTCTGAGATCCAGTAGCCGACGATTAATAAATCAATGTACTCTAAGAGTGTCTTTAAACAAAACACACAATTTAAAATTGGGTTTTCTCTAATTATTTTCAAGTAAAAAACCAAAAAGAAACCGCTTATTCTTATTCTTATTCAATATTGTTTAACGTGCACATTCAGAGCAAGCTGTTATAGCGCACGCCTGTCTTGGGCACACACCTCAGCTATCTGAGCTGTCTGTCCAGGACAGAATAGAAATTAGTGGGTTAGTTGTTATTGTTAGTGAAAGAGAAAAGAGGGTGTAGCGGCCATACACCTACCCAATGAGTCCTTAAAAACTCGCTCTGGGTGGGAGCCGGTACCGGGCTGCGAACCCAGTACCTACCAGCCTGTTTTCCGGTGACTTAACCGCTACGCCACCGAGGCCGGTAGAAACCGCTTTAAACAATATGTTTTAATAAATAAAAAACAAGCTGAGCCAAAAGAGTTCCTATGTAATAAAAGAGCGTTATCTCCCTTTTTATCTGTGCACGTAATCTTCATCTAGTACAAAAAGCTCTGTGAGCACGGAAAAAAATATAAATGTTTCCAAAAAATAGTATTGATAATGGATTAATCGGCGATTTGGGACAGATTTGGAGAAGGGTGAATACATTACACAAAGCTCCAAAAAGTATCTGTCTTCCATTTGTGAAATCCTCCATAGATCTGTGCCGTGTTTGCTAAAAAAGTGGGTTTATCTTGTACGTTACAGAACCCGACACATAACCATTAGGCTTACGACACGTGATGGAGCAGTTTATCATAATGGAGTGAGCAGGGTCGTGCCCACCGTGAAATAAGAGGAGGGGGTGTTGTAAAACACGTAATCCAGAGTTAAAATATGTTTAATAACGACGCACTCAACACATTATAATAACGGTTATATCGGCGTCGGACATATGGTCATGTCGAGAAAAAAACCCAGTGGTTAGCTGACGGGGATCGATCCTAGACCGACCGCGCATCAGGCAGGCACTGTACCACTGGGCTATAAATTTGTTTAAAGACATCGTTGGATTTCATGACTTAACTAGCCATCAGTTATTAGATGTCAAACATTTCGTGTTTCCGACACGTGGTCTTCAGACGATACGTGCTACTATTAGCAGCAAGGGATATTATAAAATCACTTTTCCACAGACAAGTCAGCACATACCATGGCCTTTGATATACCAGTGGTGGTGTAATGGTTGGGATGCGAGGATACAGTTCGAGAATGGTTCCACTGAGGGGATTTCATTGTACTAGCTAAGGACTTTAAGCGAGTTCTCTAACTACTGAGCCAAACCTGGTTGTTATAAATGAATCAGAGCAGAGGGCATAGAGCGTCTTCTCCCGGGAACATTTAATAACAATGTCAGACGACTTCTTTATTAATTATTCAGAGCACAGATGATATACTGTAAGATGTTCTTGGGTTGGACAAAAGGGACATTTAAAAATATGTTTCAAGGCGGACTGCCATCACACCACTACCTCAACCACCCACGCTAGTAACAGCCTTAAATACGTTGGACTGTTTCGTTTTTGGTCGCACTGTTTCGTTTTTAGTCGAACTGTTTCGTTATTAGTCGGATTGTTTTATTTTTAATCGAACTGTTTCGGTCTTAGTCGGACTGTTTCGTTATTAGTGGGACCGTGACGTTATTAGTCGGGAGCGGGCAGCATAGCCCAGTGGTACAGTGCCCGCCTGATGCGCGGTCGGTCTAGGATCGATCCCCGTCAGCTAACCATTGGGTTTTTTTCTCGACATAACCATATGTCCGACGCCGATATTATAATGTGTTGAGTGCGTCGTTAATAATAATAATAATAAAATATATATATATTAGTCGGACTGCTTCATTCTTAGTCGGCCTGTTTCGTTCTTAGTCAGACTGTTTCGTCATTTGTCGGACTGTTTCGTTATTAGTCGGCCTGTTTCGCACTGTTTCGTTCTTAAGCGGACAACATGTATTTTTCTTCTCTTTTTTTTTCTCAAAGTTTTCATTTTATCGGGTTTGTCGTGATTATCCTCAACACAGCCTCCAGAGTCGGTGTATGAGGATCTACAGAAAGCTAGCAATCACTGTCAGTGTTAATAACTCTAGCGCAACGTCTTCACTCAACGGCTATTAAATCACAAAGAGGGAGTCGTTGAAGTACACGTGTTACGTGTCACATTGCGTTATCACAGCCACGCATCCATCGCTTTCGGGATTCCAGCCAGCGAAGATGTTTACATTTCTTGTCATACAGGAAAATGGTTTGCAGGGCCATACCTTGATCAAATGCCATGGGGGTGGGAGGCGGCACTACTTTTTATAAACAAATGAAACACTTTACGAATTAAACCCTGAGATGTAAATGCTATTTTCTGGGGTGAAAAAAGAAAAGAAAACAGTGAGATTATAGGGGGTGGGGCAACTGCTTTTTTTCGTCTAAAATAACAAGGGCGGGGCAGTGAAAAGAGACATGTTTGCTGGAGTGCATGCAGTGATGACATGCTGATTTTTAGACAGACGAGTCGTTTTGACAATTCACTGCTGAAGGCAACGACATAGACTCCCAGACGCGCACACACCATGGTTGTGTCTAGATTAAAACAAAGAGCGGGCGGGGCAGTGAAAGGAAGACATGTTTTCACGATTCACAGCAATGATGACATTATGATTTCTTACAATACATGACAATGGTTTCTGGCTATTTACGAGCAGTTACTGAGATCGCACGTATTCATTCACTCACGCACGCACGCATGCATGCACTCGCACACACTAGGGCCTTACCTAATCTAAAATAACAAGTGATAGAAAAAATTGATTGGGTTTTGGTCTTTTAAATATTATGAGGGCGGGATTTAGCTTAGTCCGTTGTGTGCTCGCTTAAGGTGCTTGCGTCGCAAGATCGAACCAGCTCGATGATCCATTACGCCCCAACCAGTGCACCACAACTGGACAAAGGCAGTGGCATGTGTGTTCCTGTATGTGGGGAAATGCATATAAATGACCCCTTGCTGTATTAGAAACAATGTAGCGGGTTCCCTCTGATGATTACGAGTCAGAATTAACAAATGTTTAAAATTTAAAAACCGACGAGTAATTAATCGATGTGCTCCAGTCGTTAAACAAAACAAATTCTTCCCTAAATAGATAAAATAAATGATATTTTTTCGTGTGTTTTTTCCGGGAGGTGATGAAGGACATAGCCAGTAACAAATTCAAACTCGTATATCTACATCACACAGAGTCCAAACAATGTTTGTGTTTGCCTGCATCATTTCAGTGACTGAATGTACAACTTGCATACTGAACACACAGACTAACAACTATACTGAACGGCTGGAAGAGAATTGTCAACTATTATGATTATGATAATGTTAAGACTCTTTCTCGATGTGGTGAGGGTTTTTCAAGTTCGATTCTGGGTGGTACTAAACAGTGAGGTGGTAAATTCAATGGAGCGTGTTCTAAGTTAGTAACGCGTATTGTTGACAAGTCACATTATTATAATGTAGCAGCATGGCTGAATACAACATGCAAATCTCCAATGGGCGCCGAACATGTGTTTCATCCATTGTTGTTTCCTCGTGAGGCGCCAGGCTTTAACAGCATGGTAAAGGTATAAATGGAGAAAACTGACCAAAACATGCTACATGTACTCTCGATATACTAAGTCAAAACCTATACTAGCTCGAATGCCTTTTACAATTTAGACTGACCGTTCAAAATTCGCGCCAAAATTTCCTCAAATCAAATTGC
>JAECMU010005977.1:6733-16931 GCA_016106625.1 Dracogyra subfuscus | reverse complement strand
TGTGTGTGTGTGTCCAGCTTAATATCTCAAAGCTATAAGTCGTCTTGAAAGGTCTTATTAATTACACTTCATCTACAATAAGTGCTTATAGAATTATGCTGTCCGCCGTGAAACATAACCATGTTCTTTATTGTGTTCTTTAGAGGGGGCGTTCCTTTATATTTGAGCTTTCGAAGTCGACGATCGTGGTTCAGTACACTTATAGTAGTCAATGTGCTTTTCAGCTTAACGCTTGTAATTTTCTGAGATTTTATCCAGGTCATTTCCAGATTTAACAATTTGATAGCAAATCGCTGCTATATTTAGATATGATATCAATACAAATCAATAAAAATCTATAAATGCACCACGCAATATTATTCTACTAATCCGAATTTGTTTTGTTGTAAATCAGTACATTTAAAATAAATTAAATTCGGTTATAATTAATAAAACCTAGTAGCTCAGTGGTACAGCGTTCGCCTAATGCTCGATCGATCTAGGACCGATTCCTGTCAGTGGACTTACTGGGCTATTTCTCTTTCCAGCCAGTTTTCCATAACTGGTGTAACATAGGCCGTGGTATGTACTATCCTGTCTCTGAGATGGTAAATATAAAAGATCCCTTGCTGCTAATCGAAAAGAGTAGCCCATAAAGTGGCGAGAGTGGGTTTCCTCTCTCAATTCATTTCTCAATTCATTTCATTTATTTTCCTAATGACTTACGGCACATAAGAACAAAATAATACACATTTAAATCAGAAACAGAAACAATATTTTGGCAAGGTGGTAAATATTATAACAATAACGGTAACTACAATACAGTTCTATAATTATAAGATATAAAAGTAAATACTGTTTGTACATACATGTAGAGATATATATATAGGACGATTGATTCTAGTGGGGGACACAGTAGAGTATAGTTACAGTAAACTTCTACGCTTAGCTGTAGCAGCATAAAGACATTTACACATAATATTATTGTTAAAGGGACATTCCTGAGTTTGCTGCACTATTTTAAGATGTTATCGACTAATAAAATATTTCTACGATTAAACTTACATATTAAATATATTTTCTTGTTTAGAATATTAGTGTCTCTACATTAAACGTATTTCTGATCGTTTGAACATCTGTAAGTTAATTTTCATTTTATTTCCTAAAAAAAGATATTTTCGTACGTACGAAATTATTTGAAGACGAAATTCAGTTTAGGCTTCTTACAAATATTAAGACGACCAGAAATACAAGAAAATACATTTAATATGTAAGTTTAATCGTAGAAATATTTTATTAGTTGGAAATATCCTACAATGCAGCAAACTTGGGAATGTCCCTTTAAGAACTTTGAAGCTAGGTTTGGGTAATAATGGATAAGTTTGAAATAATATTTCTTAATGTATTTCACACGCAATCCAATAAATAATGGACACACGAGTATGAAGTGAACTTCATCCTCTAGCTCCCTTATATTACATAATGAACATATGCGATCATTGCTGTCCAGGCCAGAATATCTTCCGGTTTCAACATTTAACGAGTGAAAGTGTGTTCGATATTTGGTTAGAATACATCTATATTTGGCTAAAATAGGTTTCTGTAAATATGGCTGAAGCTTAAAGATATCTGTGATATGTTTGTATAGTATACATTTTGATGAATTATTAAGTACAGCAGCAGTGTTTTGTATAACGTTGTCTTGAAGACGTTATTTAAATTGATATAGGAAAGCATTTTCATTTGACATACTGAGCTTCCCATACATAAGAAAAAACATTTTCACATAGTAATTTTGTTACAACCAGTTCATTTTCAATTGGGTTTACTCCGTAGTAGATCAATACTTCCTTGTAACAAGCTTGGAGTATACACTTATCGGTTTTTAATAACAACACCCAATATTTATTAATACTAATATTCCTTATAATTAGTTAAGGGAAAACGTCCAAGTTCATAATAAATCATAGCACAAGAGGTAGATTTTCACACACAAAGCATTCTCTTTAGGCTCAATATCTGTGTGGTCCTTAACCATATATCAGTAAATAAAATCTGTTTTCCTTCCATCCTTCTTTTCTTATACCCCAAGAATACATTCTACCGTATTTATTTATTTATTTATCTATTTATCTATTTATGTGCTTGCTTGGTTGCTTGCATGCTTTATTTGTTTGTTTGTTTGTTTGTTTATTTATTTATTTATTATTTATTTATTATAAACACAAATCATGACAATATTCAATTTACAAAATCAACCATAAGACATTTATCAAACATTTAGACAAACATACTTTATTCAGAACTACATATATAATATTTGCCTTTAAAACCCATGTTAAAATATCCGAAATCAAATTGAGATTTCTAACGCACTCTTTTTTCTTCTAATTACTAAAGATGCTTTCGTCGAAGGATCGAATCCCCTAGATGAACCTATATAATAAAATGTCCTTCCATTCTCGAGCGGGACGTAGCCCAGTGGTAACGTGTTAGCTTGATGCGCGGGTCGGTCTGGGATCGATCCCTGTCGGTGGACCTAATGGGCTATTTCTCGTTCCAAGAGATGTTGCATGTCAAAGATCCCTTGCAGCTGAATGAAAAGTGTAGCTCATTATGTGAAGGTAGCGGGTTTCCTCTCTAATTATCTGTGTGATCTGTAACCATCTGTACGACGCCATGTAATCATAATTAAAATGTGCTGGGTAAACCCCAAATTACTGTATACGTTTTATTTTTGACCGTGTTCCGCTACTTGTTGATTTTCGGTTGAGGTTGGTCCCATAGAAATGCATGTAGTATCACCATTCTGAGAAGAAAGGAAGAAAATATGTTATTTAACGACGCACAATGTATTTACGGTTATATGACATTGGACATATGGTGAAGGACCACACATATATTGAAGGAGAAAACCCACTGTCGTCACTTCTTCTTGATTAGCGCTAAGGGATCTTTTATATGAACCATCCCATAGATAAGCGCTCGCTCGATGTGCGGTCGGTCTGGGATCGATTCCTGTCGGTGGGCCCATTGGGCTATTTCTTGTCACAGCCAGTGCACCACGACTGGTATATCAAAGGCCGTGGTATGTGTCTGTCTGTGGGATGGTGCATATAAAAGATCCCTTGCTGCTAATCGGAAAGAGTAGCCCATGAAGTGGCGACAGCGGGTTTCCTCTCTCAACATCTGTGTGGTCCTTAACCATATGTCTGACGCCACATAACCGTAAATAAAATGTGTCATTAAATAAAACATTTCTTTCTTTCTTTCATCCTATAGATAGGATAGTATATACCACGGACTTTGATTTACCAGTCGTTTTGAACTGGCTGGAGCGAGAAATAGGCCAATGGGCCCTCTGACGGGGATCGATCCCATTCTGAGACGTCATAAATCTGGTAAAACTACTACAATAGAAATGCAGTAACATTTTGATAAATAAAAGCACTAAGATATATTGACTTCAAAAGTAGCATTTAATTGTGTAGCAAACCGGAAGTGAAAACAATTTCCTTTACTTATCACAGAATTTTAATACTGATGTGTACTTTCACTGTTCCAATCATAACAATATATCTTTGTTTTTAACACCGATAATTGTGTTAATTAGTCATTCATTCAACCGTTTAAGAATCGATTCATTTATTCAATAATTTTCCACTGATTCAGTCACTCACTAATTCATAAACATATGAAGCCGGTGGATTTAAGTCTGGCAGATGCTCTTATTAAGCCTAAATAATTGTGTTTTTGTTTTTGGATAAATGTAAAAACTGTAAGTAAAGTGAGTCGATTTTTTTTTCTCTCAGTAAAATGTAATATATATATATTCTTTGCACCTGCATGTTAATGAAAAACAAATTTTAAAAAGATAACAATACATAAGGGGAAATTGGTTGTTATGGAAACACAAATTTACACAAATTTGTGTTTAGGCCTAATCACCACCCTAGTTTCAACCCGTAAAACATTACACTGTTTGGTTAATTTACAAAACTGTAACACCTCTGGATACCGTTATAAGAGAGTGAAACAAATGTATCTGAAGTTGAAGTGGAGAAATACCGTTAGAAATAGACCAATTCTCGACTCCATAACTGTTACTTCTCAGACATACGTGCGGGTTTTTTTAATTAAAAAAAAAAGCATTTTGTGGTATTAAAAAACCCAGGATAACCAGAAACCCTGCGGTTGCATGGAAATGGATAATCTAAACAATACAATATAAGTAAAATTTGATTTCAGTGATCATAAACGACTATATGCTTACTGTGTTTAAAACCTAGAATCTGTCCCTTTAATAATCAGACTCGTTCAAATAGGTTAAGGATTTGCACTAGTAGCGTGTTTGATGTAAACACGAAATTAATTTAATTTAATTTAATTTAATTTAACATCCATCTAAATTGCTTGAATTAGTGGTATGTACGAACATTTTCAGGCACATGTGTTCAACGTTCAACAATTAACAAAGTTTGTAGTTGTGACATTGGCAGAAGCAATACGGACTTGTAACATTTCTTCCTTGAGATCCTCAAGAAATCTACAGCACTAAACAGATGAAGACGATGAAATTCCGACAACTATAAAAATACAGCCATGATAAATGCATTTTTGTATAATAACACAGTTTTGCTTATAACTAGTCCAATGAATCAATAAAAATAATGGTTATGAATAATTCCTTGAAGCGTTTGGTTAATACTCAAGTTTACTTTAAATAATATATTGAGTCACCTGATGCCTTGGGGAAATTATTCGATGTGAACAGACATCCAAGAGGATGAATCTGCTAATTATGTTGCATAACATACACAGTTAGTTTGATCACAGCTTCCATTATCAACATTTGTTTTACAGTTCTGCTCTGTTATTTGTCAACACAATTCTCAGTTTCGAGTGTTTAAGGTTTGTACCTTGAAGAGAATCCACTTTCTTAAGCTGTGATTCCTCCTTGAAATATGGCGACAACCCATCATTGAAATCAGAAGACGTTGGTTCCTTGGGCTTCTTTTTGTCGTTATTCACAGTGACCATGTCTTGGTCTGGGACAAGCCTCCTGGTCCTCGCAAACGTGTCATAGCTCAGTCCATCTATTAGTCTTGTGTTAAATTTCTCATACAGTTCCTGGTCGACCTCTTTGGTTGAAGCACTTTCATTGGAAAAAGGTTTCATCCTTTGATTATACGCCCTTTCGGCTAGTCTTTGGCGTTTGTTGGTCAGATTTCTGTATTTGTCGTAACTGTCCCTGTTGATGAGGTCTGCCAGCGTTCTCGGGGTATCTTCCATACTCTTGTGTTTCGACGTTGGTCCTATTCTGTCCGATGGAAAGTCTTCACAGATCGTATCATCGTCATCGTCGTCATCATCCATTTGAGACACAGCAAATTCTCTTTGCTTCTGAATGTCTGTTGACGAAACACTCCTCTTCACTTGTAAACTAAAGAATGTCTTTGCCCTCATGTTCGCACGTGGGAGGCGTTCGGAAAGAGGAACCATTGCTACCGTCTTCTCCGTTCCCTTCTGGTCCCTCTCTGTGAGGTTAATTTTCTGAGATATCGTCAGTTTGGGATCGTCGGTTATAAACAGACCTCCATTATTTTCGGACGTCAGGCGAACCTTTGACTGCTCCAAATGATTACAGAGATGCAGCAGAGGCTGGATGTGTCTGGATCTACACCTCGAACTGCTCTTGCTGGTGGTGATGATGTTGTAGTGGTAATGTTGATGATGACGATTCAGCCTTGGTAGAGACCCATCGTTGGGGAAGTAAAACCGTGTCAGCCTTTCTTCCACATCACTGTCACGTAATCCCAAGGCAGAATTCTTTTCAGACAGAACGGACTCGGATGTCTTCCCCCGACTGCAGAGCCTGTACGGAATTGCCGGAAGAGAAGAATCACCGTGGCTTATCTGCACCCCTCTTTTACCCCTCTGGTAAGTGAACAGATCCTCCCTTCGATGCATCCCATTGTCTCTTGGAGTGTCTATGACGAACCTGGTCACCCTCGTGTGGTCGACGGAACTGTTATGTCCTGTGATTGGGAACGTGTTGCCCTTGTACATAGCCTGTAGACGACATTGTCTGAGAATATTTTCCTTCTGACTGGCCTCGCTCGCCTCGCTTGGGCTTTCTGACGGAAGCTGATGATCCATTCAATCTGCTTCGTTACTATTTACCCCTCTTACACATTGTAATCCGTCAATTACTTATCTGAAATATATAAAGGAAACAGGTAACTATGTCGAATGGAACAATCATTAATAGGAAGAAAGAGAAAGAACCATTCATTGCAGAAACACACGGTTGTAACAGACGTCAATGCACTAAAACCGGTTGACCTGGCATGGATTAATGTCTTTCACTGTTATTAACTCGGCGTGATAAAGTCTTAAGTGCAGTAAGTCCTTTTACAGGTTTTGGTCATTCTCGATTTGTTGTGCAATGTACATAACTACAGGTGGGTGTACATAAACAATAAAACCAAGCACTACGTTATGTGTAAGTAAAAGAGCACATTGATTTATTAATCATCGTCTATTGGATGTCAAACATTTGGTAATTTTTACATAAAGTTTTAAAGAGAAACCCCGTTAAATGTTTTCCATTAGTAGCAAGGGCTATGTTATATGCACCATCCCACAGACAGGACAGCATATGTCATGGCCTTTGATATATCAGTCATGGTGCACTGGCTGGGACGATCTGTGTAAGTAATATACTTTTTAAAAACTCGTCTATTGCCCATTAGAAATAACTCGAATTAGGATACCTCGAATTAGCATACTGAGACATAAAGTAGACAAAATGGAATAAACTACGAATTCCGTTACTTAGATGAGTAGAACGCATAACATTACACATTTTAACACCATGACTTAACCTGCAATAATCATGTATGTATCGTGAATATTTTCTCAAAAACAAATACAGAATCAACATTCTTATATCTGTTTTGATAATAATACACACAGTAAACCCTTTGTCAGTCTGTTTAGAATAATAAAAAAGCTATAGTTCTGAAATAATATGAAAAAGCCCGCAATGGAATATTTAATTGGTAAAAACAAAATGGCAGTGAATACAAATTTATTCTGACCCACGGCACTAACTAACGATCGTCGGTAGCTGGAGTGTATTGTAGGTGGTTAAACGTGCCTCTTAACAATGCCATAAGTAGCTACTGAACACTCCCCGAAGTGGTCAGACTAAGCCCACAACTAACAGCTGATGGTGAATGGTAATGGCAGGTGTGTGGCACAGATAACCACAAAAGACAAGCACATGTCGCGTTTGGAGAAACAAGGACTGGGATGTGGAGGTGGACAGCGAAAGAAGCTGAAAAATAGGAGTTTCAATATCGGGAAGAAATGAGAAGGAATTCAAAGGAGAGAAAGAAAAGGGGTAGTGGGATTAAAAAAAGAAGTTTATTTTGTTTAACGACATCACTAGAGCGCATTAATCATTGACTACTGAATGTCAAAGATTTGATAATTTTGACACTTAGTGTTTAGAGGAAAGCGGTTTAAAACATGTCATTATTTGCAAGAGATATTTTATATGCACATTCCCACAGACAGAATAGCACATACCACGGCCTTCGATATACCATGCATGGGACACTGCTTGGAACTGCAAAAACATTATGTGTTCACCGAGGAGGTTTTATCCTATTACCCAAGCATCTCAGATGAACGCTTTATCCATTAAGCTAAATTCCGTCCAAAATGGTACAGTGAATCATACAGTTAAACATCGTGTGGATAAATATGGTATAGATATGGATCCCATTTTATAGATGGGTAGAATGTGTAGCATAAGACGTTGAATATTTTCGCATTTCTATAACCTAAAATGAAACAGCAAGCAGAGTCAAATACGAGTATGTTTTTATCCTAATATCTACCAGTAAGTGTTTTGCTATCTGTTCCCATTTAGAAACAGCCTGAATTAGGAACCCCAAAATTTTATAATTCCGAAATGGAGAAATGCTCTTAATGGAGTGTAAAGTTTAATAGGTTTGTGGATAACAGTGTGTAAACCCCGGATCCCATTAAATAGATGAGCAGAAAATACAAAACAACATATTCTAACACAATGTAATACGTTGCCAATAACTTTACTAAACTATGCAGAAAAAACATTGTTATGCATGGAACGCATTCTGAATTCAAATTATACCTACTAATAGCTCTATCACTCGCACTCGTTAATGAATAACTTAAATTCGCTATTTTAAAAATCTATATAGTTCGGAGAAAATGAATGCCCAATATGTTTAAAATAGGATAGAATATAATAACTTCGTATTTCTTGGGCACCACCGTACCCAGATGTTATGTTGAAAGAGCAGCCAATTACCCCATCCTCTTACCCATACACCAACCATAGTAAGTTCTTTCAGAATCGTGGCAGTGATGGCCCTCCTCTGGCTACCCAGTGTTCTTGTGGACAAACACACGGTGCTCGATTCGTTCCCTCCAATAAGCTGTTTGGCTCTTAAGCATTCACATTATATACATACATACATACATACGTATGTATGTAAGTATATATGTATGTATGTATTTAAGAATGAATGAACGCACTGGCTCAGGAGTTTTTTTTAAACTAAAAAATTATTATTTTCTAATTTTGCCCCAGGGATTCGAAATTGATTTTTTAAATTGACCGTTGTGATATACAAAATATAACTGTTTTTCGGTCAGTCTTGTTTTAAGTTTATTTGGCTAGTACTATAGTACTATGATTTGTTTACAGCCGGATACGATGTATTTGTTTAAAAAAAATATTTTGTTAGGAAAGGAATAACAACAAGCCAACCGCTGGAGAAAAAAAAATATATGTATATAAACAAACATCAACATAAACAAATGGATGTGTATTAAATGTAATGCATATTTTAAATAGTTTTCAAGATTACAGAGTTCTTTCTATTCTGAACAGTTATTGTATTAGTTTAAAACAGACGGTCTTAACATGTAGTATTTTCAACATATAATGAGCGAATATGTAAATAAAAACGTATGAACTAAACAGCTAGAAACTCCATCCAGAACTCGATGGCTCGTGGACTAACACCGTATAAATGAATCGCGAGCTTTCTCCTGCTGGCTATTAAAACACTGTCTGGTTTGCACTTAGTCTTTATATGTTCAGTCAGTGTTACACAAGATAAAAAATGCGACATTGTATAAAGGATACCTAATTTAGTCATTTTTAGACAGAGAAAATGTTACACAGATACGCCTTAAGCTTTTCGTTTCGTTTTCTTAAAAATCATGAAAATCGGTTGATGCATTCGTGTCTAGGGGTATACACAATACGTCCGGTAACTGGACACTATCGGAAACAACTACCTCCACAATATACATAATCGGATAAGAAATTAATGCATTCAGTGATAATTTTAGTGTTTATTTTGTACACTAATGGAGCGGGATCTAGCTACTAGAGCGTTCGCCTGAGGTGGTTCGGTCGAAGGATCGAATCACCTTGGTAAACCTATTCTCTGATTGTGTATTTGGTCCTACGACTGTTATATCAAAGGCCGTAGCATGGTATCCCCCCATTAGTCATACCCTTATTTGTCATACAATTTATAACTAAACAGGTCAAGGTTTGGTGCACACTTAATCATCTGCCCGTTACCCAGATAAAAATGGTATGATCCCACATTGTTGTATATTGTATTACTAATGAAAGAAAGGCTTATAATTATTTATTCATTTTATTGATACAAAAATGAAAATGTTAATATTGTTTCTAGAGAACAAAGCATAATTGTATCCAGCACACATGAAAATTAAAATGTCAAGTTAATAATTGCACTACGTTGATGAACAAAAGAAAGAAAATGTCAATATTGCATCCAGAAAACAAAGCACGTTTTTGCAGTTTACACTTATTGTCTCTTGATCACTTATGCAAGTCTCAGTAGAAAGCCGACAGCATCTAGTAATTAGTTAGCAGTGAGACACAGCCAATACCAGATGGTCCTTCAAGCCCAAATGATCTTCTGAGACCATTCTCATTCCCCACACAGGTGTGCTCAGTCTACTTACTGCTTGGCTGCTTTCCTAATTGTATTACTATTGACCATATGACTAATGGGACTGTAACCCCGTAGCATATATATGAGGAAAAGCATATCAAATAGGTGTTGTTGTTGTGTGTGTTTTTTGTGTGTGTTTTTTTTGTGTTTTTTGTGTGTGG
>JAECMU010005968.1:0-14011 GCA_016106625.1 Dracogyra subfuscus | reverse complement strand
TCTTCATTTGAAGTTGAGCAATTTAATATGGGTTTCAATGGCAGACCAGACTCGGTGGCGTCGTGGTTAGGCCATCGGTCTAAACACTGGCAGGTACGGAGTTCGGATTCCAGTCGAGTCCTGGGATTTTTAACCCAGATACACTCCAAACCCCGAGTATATATATATATATATCACCCCAGCGGTCACTCATAACAGGGAACAAATATTTTTAATATTTTCTCAGTGAGAAATATTGTGCATCAACAATACTATTGGACAATTTGACTCTCACAAATCAATGGTTTTGTCGGTACTAAATATGACGTCATCACGATTTGACAAACACACAAAATGATGTCTTGTAGTTAAGCGTTTGCGGTTCTGTGTTTGGTGTTAAATTTATAACAAAATGTCATTTTAATGCAATTCATTATAGATTTTGAAACAGAATAAAAAGAACTTGTTTTTGAAAATTATCTATGAACGTGATTAAATTACGTTATAGTAATTCTCAGAACATTGTGTAAAGTGGTTTACATCGTTTCTATACAGGTTGGCATGTGCGTGGAAAATAAAAACAGTTGGAGAAAAAATAGCCAAGGTAATAAATAGAATAAAAAACTCGGTACCAGTTATTATCAAATTTATGTCCCTCGTGAAATAATGTTCAATTGTCACTCGTGAAAGCTCGTGACAACTGAACATTATTTCACTCCACATCAATATGATAAAAGAAAAAAAAGAAAAAAGAAAAAAAGAAAAAAAGAAAAAAAAATCATTTATTTTTATTTAAACATGTTTTACAGTGAGCTTTTTGTAAATGATGGGCATTATACTGTGAAAAATACTCATTTTAATTATGGGTATTTTTATAGTATAATGCACAATACTTTTTAATTTAAATCATTAAACAGAATCTGTGGGAAATATTCAAAACTACGACATTAATATGTGACAGAATGAAGTCTCATATATGGCATTATAATATTTTGTAAGCCTTCATTACGAGATTAAGCACACACAAAAAAAAAAAATAATAATCCCTACCTAGCCACATTTGAAAATACTGGTTGGAAATGGACCAAACAAAATATTTTTAAGGATGTTATTAGTAAAAATTATGGAATGAAAAAAATGGCCTCAGTAAATGGCACCACCCAAAATACATACATTAACTTGTTTGGTAATTGGTATGATTCCAACACACAATAGCATTTATTATTATTAATTGTTTTTAGGCCCATCTCATAATGAAGGCTTACAAAATATTAATTAAACACTTCATACGGTTTTCATGTGTTGAACTGTCAACTGTATGATCTTCAGATTGATATGACATATTTAAATAGCTGCAACTATTTCCAATAGGTATCATTTTGAAGAATCTTAACAAAACGTGCCTTTATTCCAAAACAATAGCAATTATATTGATGACAATACTCGTGTAAATGTCATAAGCCAATTATCTCAGACGGGATCGCCATGTCATTTTGACTCTAAATCTGACTAGGTTGTAATATCAATGAAGTCACACAAAGTCGCATTAGAGGTCCAAACTTTATAATAAGTTGTGACAAAAACATCTTGCAAAATATTTCATACTGACACACAAAGTGGACAAAGAAGGTATCATAAAAGATAAACAAATTTTATCTTTATTAAAGCGAATAAGTGCAGGTCAGAAGTCAAGCAAGTGTACAACAATTAGTTCTTCAACAGCAGCCATCTGAAGGCTTCACTAGTAATCATAAACATGTCCCAGTAAGTTGACCATCAAGTGCTGCTATCATACACAGTGGTAGAAATGTATATGCAGGAAATAACTTCAATGCACATACTACATGGTAATTAATCAAACATATCCTGAAACCCAAATAATCATATGATGAACAATAAAGTGACTGACTGGTACATTTATTCATATTTTTCATCATTAGTATGGACAAACTAATTATTAATAACATTGGTTTCACATATTATTAAAAAAATTAAAAATCTTTCAGTTAAAGGTTATAGTAGTCATCTTGGATTTTTAATCCCAATGAACACTGCTATACAATGTTGTCAAAATCTACTGACCATTCTAGCATACTGTCCAAATTAAATGTTCACCTCCATGAAGAAGGAAACTTTCACTCATCACACTGTATCCACTTCTCTAATTATCAATGCCAAGAAACCGTGTAAGCATTATAAGGACTACTACATACTAGTAAGAGCTGGTGTAATGTTAACAGTCTGTCAAGATTGGCTGAACAGGTTTTAGCATTATAGATATGTTAATCTGTATATACGGTTTCAAAATAAACACTGCTGTGAGGGTGGAGGTGGAAAGTTGGAATGAAATTATAGTATTACTCTTATAGGCTAATAGACCTTAGACCTTATGTCCGATTGATTTATAACTGTAGTTTGCAGATTACGATTACAGCTACTGATTGGCTGGTTTAAAAATGACAACTTTTTATTGGTCACTACGGCCAGAACTTTACTTTTACATGGGTGAAAGTTGAACATTTTGAAAAACCAGAAAAAAATTGATTCTGGGTGCTAGGGCTTCTTGTGGTTCCAGGGCAAAAAACTACCCTTAAAGACCCAGAAAAAACCTGAAACCATTCACCCATGCTTTTATTCATTATATATCCCCAATCGTGAATAAATATACGATATACAATTTAAATAAGTAAAACATTCTACCGGTTCCCTCTCCCCCCCTATAAACATGGTATATTTTTAAAAACAATGTTGTTTTGGGTGAGGTTTTTTTACAATATAAGAATAATTACTTTAATATTATTTTGTATTGAAAAACTATTGTAAAAAAAACAAAACAAAACTGTTGGGCCATTACATCACAAGTTCTCAACCAAATACACATTACATAACTGAAGTGGCAACTACATACTTAGGGATATGGCTAATGGAAATCCTTTAAGACAGCAGAGGGAATTTTAAGTTATAAATGACAATGAGTAATAAAGAAAATAATCAATTTAAGTATTAAAAATTATTTGTCCCTCATAAATTAACATAAAGCCCTTGCCAACATTGACAACATTAATTTACTCTGGACAGTTAATCTCAGCAATTTCTCAAAAGTTATTCTTCAAACTTGCAATCAGCCACAAAATATATTGCAAAAATAAGGAAAGATGGAATTAATAATATCTTGTTTAATTAAATAATATTTAGACTATTACTTTCTCCTCCTTCCCCTAAAGAGAGAGAGAGAGAAAAAAAAAAAAAGAGCGATAGGGAGAAATATATACGGTACTCAATTACAACTACTATGCACACACGCAATAATTTACAAACAGCAGAAAAAAGATTTAAGTACAATTTAATCAATACTTTTAGTTAATTATAGATATTAACTGGCATAAAAAGAAACCTCACTGATGGAGCATGTTTATTTTAATAGTAATGTAAATGCAAAAGCTGTTTCAGAAGGTTTCAGGTTTGTGGCTAAAGGCAAATGGCTTTTCCCCTATAAATAAACACTACACATGTTCTCAGTAAACATTCAATGCAAGGATATCCTGCTCTGCAAAAATCAATGTTCTACATGTAACCCTCTTGCATTAAATTGCACGTGCACTACTTGGGTAGACTGTATTTTACATAGGGCACTTCAACATCTTCACCATTTTTATCATTGCAGCAGATCTCCAGAACAAGGGCATGGACATGTGAAGGTAGCTTCTTCTTGGAGACTTTGATTACTACTTGAGACATTCTAAAACAATAAAATAATAATTACAATAACTGAAAGAAAACATGCAAAAATGTCAGTGTATACTTATGTTTTATAATATCTTACACTAGCACTTGTTATTAACATTTAAAAACTGTAAATGAACAATGAAAGCAGTACTTTATTCACACAATAATATGATGACTTTGTTAAACATACATACAAAACAACATTACTGCATTATTTCTGTCAATTCAGTAAATGGAAACCCACACAAAAACAAGTTGGATTTATCTCAAGTTATCACCTTGTGGGTCTGAATACAGTTAAAAAGTTTGTTTTGTTTAAATACACCACTAGAGCACATTGGTGTATTAATCATCGGCTAATAGATGTCAAACATTTGGTAATTTTGACAGTCTTAGAGAGGAAAACTGCTAAATGTGGGATCTTTTATATGCACCATCCCTCAGAAAAGATAGCACATATCACGGCCTTTGATATACCAGTCATGGTGCACTGGCTGGAACAAGAAATAGCCCAATGGGCCCACCGATGAGGATCGATCCTAGAGAGATTGCACATTAAGCAAGCCCTTTACCTCTGGGCTACATCGTGTCCCTCGACTACATAGATCATCTAGTCAACAGGTATTTTTGAACTGTCAGCACACAACTCGGTAAATGTTTTTCATTAGTTTTTCCTATTAATTGAAACAACATGTCACATACAGCTAGTAAGAGATAATTTCAATGTAGAAATGAGGTTAATTATTTTTACTGTTTAGTATTTCAGTATTGTAGTTTAACAATAATTTTTGTAAAAGAGTACATGCATGTACGAATACAAATTCATATTCTAATTTGAATACGGAATCTATTCTAGCACTTATATGCAGATGGAAGTCTAAAACATTAAAACTGCACCAAATACAAATCAAACATAAAAACACACTACCCAATATTTAATTTTGGCACAGGGTTGACGTTTTGAGAAATATAATAATTAAAACTCACGGCAAATTCATTCTCTCTTCTCGCTTGGCTGGCTGCATGAAAAATGAGTACAGCATACACACTCCCTGGGATAACATGGTGATTTCCAAATCGTATTTGTTCTGGGGGGAAAAAAGGAAGACAATTCATGTGAAAATTAAAAGCAATTTGATCAACAACAGACTATTTATGGTTTAAATTATCTGATCACTGTGCACCAATTTCTTGAAATAGTGATGTGGGAGAGTAACAGTTCTAGTATGACTTACAAAACATACTACACTTACATCTTACAAAACATACTACACTTACATCTTACAAAACATACTACACTTCTTACAAAACATACTACACTTACATCTTACAAAACATACTACACTTACTTCTTACAAAACATACACTTACTTCTTACAAAACATACTACACTTACTTAGATGATGTACACCGGCTCCCATGGAGTACTCAACAAGCACATCACATTAATATGTTGCGAGTATGACAGGATTATATTTGTGTAATGCGATGGACCAACTACATATGATATTACACCCACAGGAGAAAGTGCCATATCAAAATAAAAAACACTCCAGTTTATGCATGTATTGTATGCAATGTTAACTGTTGGGTCAGTTATCAAAAACAATTACATATATGGGCGATAGTTTAAGGTGTATTATCTAGAACCATGCAAAGTAGGTCACAGTGACCTAGTAATGGTATGCATGCAAGGTCAGACTTTCGGTGAAAAGTAGGTCGGAGTGACACACACAGGACAATGTCATATGATTAATATGACCTGTAATTTTAAAACATTTTAGATCAATTTCAATTTACATTATAAAAATAATGTTTGCCAAAACCCAGGCATTGAAATTATGTCTGGCATTATGTCTGGTAACCCATTTACAGGTTACCACAAAATATAGCCTGGTAACCTATAGGTTACCACAACTAAATGAAAGTTAGAATTGAATTCCTGTTACTACTGCTGTCACATGTGTGCCAGATGATTATTGTAGTATACATGTATTTATGAACTTTCTGAAATTGTATTGGTGCACGAGAACATTGGTATGAGAAACAAAATCCGAAAGTAAATTTATCTAGTAGGCACTGCTTAAATGCAGATTGCCGAAATTCGGGATCCTAGAGGGAACACTGGGTGTGGTTATGCCGCCTTTTCAAAATAATGGACTGTGTTGGTTTTGCAAATACACTCTTTCATTACTAGTACCTTTGAAGGGACAGAACATTCAGAATTCAGAACAGTATTTTGTAAATGCACTATTCCTTTGGAACAGTGGTAAAAAAAAGAAGAGAGAAAATTAATTCTCAATCCCTGCTGTATATAATCACTAATTTGCACATGGGAGTGAATGAGTATTAACCCTTATGTAGTGTGACCGTGTGCCACCAGTTTTATATCTTGTGCACCACATGCCACTGTTTGCCTGACACCTTAAAAAGGCTTTGTCCACGATGTCATTCCAGCATAGACAAGAAACGGTCCCATAAAAAGCAGTAAGAATTATGCATTATTAAATACTTACTACTGTAGGTAACATTATTCTGAACCGGTGGATGCTTTTTAGAAATCTAGTACGTTTTGCTTGTAACAAACTAGGTAGAAAGTTGGGTAAGCAAATCTGCAATCAGCCTGTGAATTTTAAAATCCACTATCAATTCAATTTGAAAAGAATTCTAGAATACTATTACTGAGAATACCTTACCTGAAAATAGTCTAGGAATTGTTGAAGGGTCATTTCACCTTGTACTTCAAATCTATCCCACAGTGTAAATTCAGTGTCATAGTACTGTGGAAACAGTCAAAATTTACATCATTGCATTGCTACCTAAACAATTATTTACCAAAGAACACAAGTATATCTATTATACAAACCACATTAACTGTCAAATTGAAATTTCTAGTTTTAAGGTTGAGGAGCATTCATGCCAAGAAAGCCTTAAAAAAAAAGGTTTTAGGTTTCATCCTTGAACAAAATAGGGTACCGTATATCTTCGCCTATAAGTCGAATTATTTACACCAAAATTGTTCAAAGATCATAATTAAAAAATAATAATAATTGGTATTGGTTTTACTTTAAAACATTTTGGGGTATGTCAGGAAACCAGATAAACACTTCTTTTAGACCTAACGGTAAATTCACATGAACATCTTTTAAATAAATTGTTCCGTGTCTGTATAATTGAACGAAATGGTGAATACAGCAAATCAATTAAAACCATATTTTCTATCCTACCATAATTAAAAAAATTAATAATTCAAGTGTAGTGTTTGTATTTTGGCTGTATATAAGGCTAAGTTTCTGAACCTCTGAGTCCAAGTTATAGAAGTCTCCTTATATACACTTTTCTAAAAATTTAATTTTAAAATATTTTTTTAATTTAGTAAATTTAACTTCAATTGAGATGAATTTTAACAGACGAGTCCATGAACCTGAGGTCTATCAGTCCTTCCTGGGGAATGAATGCTCATTGTGAATGTTGTCAAGTTCTACATCCCTAGAGATATACGACAGTATTGCAGGACTGACAGCTACACCAAGTTCCCACCACCATCCCCAGTAAAATAGAATTTACTCTCATAAAATAGACTTTGACAATTATTTACACAATGGATCCATACAAATTATAGTACTGACCAAAGCGGGCAAAACCACAAAGCAGTGCAATATGATCTCAAACAGAATCACACATGTTATAACAATGACAAACTGAAGTCATGTAGAATACTGTAAAATACTTTATTTTCGCGGGGACTTAATTAAACCAAACAGATTGTGACCGATTAATTGTTGTAGATGACCCGGTCTGTTTTTCCAGCGTAGATGACTTGGGGTGGTAACATGACTCCACTTTTGGTGATCGCCAACAAAACCGTGATCTGTCGTTTGTCGTCAACACCCGATATTGTCACCTGTTTAGCGCCTCTCTCTTCCATGGTCTAATCACCCCCAGGAATTAGTGATACTCCACTGTCTCCAGTCTGGTCCCAGTTAATTACCAACTTGTCTGGAATTTGAATGTTTGCTTACTGTATCGCTCACCCGTTTAAGAAAGACCTCTTTTATTTCTTCACCACGTTTTCGCGTTTTAGGAGTATCCTTGTCAATGGACGTATTTTCTGCCTCGTTTTCAGTTTTACTTTCGCATGAATTTGGCAAACCGGGCGTTTTATGTTTTGGGGAAGTAAAGACATTGTGGATGAATTACAATACAATACTGAATTACAAAGATTAACACCTCGTTATATAATATAATGCTTACAAGCGGCCATTTACCCAATTTCAGTGAGACCCTTTACCTGTTATAACTAATCATTTGATCTGGTAGTATGCCGACACGATCAATTGGTCGTCTTTATTTGTAGACCAAGTCTTAAGAGATAAACTATTAAGGACTAATTAAGCCCATGTCAAGGTAGCCTACCGACAGTTAATATTTCTTATGCTTTGACTGTAAAAACAGGATTTATTGATAAATAATAGTGGTGTTAAAAAAAAAAAAAAAAAAAAAAAAAAAAAAAAATAATTTAATCAAGGATGCAAGAAATATTAATTCCACGAACATGGTGATTTTTCTTTAGTGCGAAAATTACACCCCTCGAAAATAAAGTATTTTACAGTATGCATACGGTAATAACAAACATTATCTATGCATTTATAAATTTTTAAAGTGAAAATGTACGTAGAAATTATTAATTTATATCCCATCAACATTTTTATCAACTATAAATCGAGCTGTCTAAAGCTTAATTTATATATTACTAAAGATATCACAGCTTTGCCATAATATTGAATCTGAAAACAAGATATTTACATATTCCAAGCAGTATTAAACATTTCTAAAGGACAATAAGACTTGAATCTGGCCAGTGATGTACAAATGATTAACAAAATGGAAATAATTCTGTGTCACTTTGTATATTACATAACAATAGGTAGGATATAAAATTACTCACAATTTTAAAAGGTCTTACTTTAATAGAAACAATTGTTTCCCTAATCCATAATACTAACCTTGTTTTTGGGTGCCAGAAGTGGTTCAGAAAATGCAAAAAATGGCAGAGCCAAATTGGCAAAACCATTTTTGTAGAGTTCCACCTTTTTGTGGCCTTGAACAAGCTGAAAATAGAAAGAATTGTAATTAAGAGTATTTTAAGTACAGCAGATTTCTGCACAATTTTAAAGTTCTGCACAGTTTTAAAGTTCCATTCGGCTACTGTTAATTTGTTATGATTAAAACTCTGCCTAAACCGATGTTGTCTATTCCAAATTTAGTATACAAATTCAATAACAAAAGAGAATGGTATATATATATATATATATATATATACACTCTTCAAAAAAGTAGGGGAACCTGAAATATTAATGTTAGTATCAACTATTACACCAAACATACGTTTTGACCACAGACATCCTAGCAAAGAATGTTCAGGTCTGTTTATCAACACACCGAAACACATTTCATAGTTTGCACATGCATCATTTCAGTTGCCTCGTAGACATGCGTGGGGTGTCATTCTTGATTTTAATAATTTCCAGGAAGGTCCATTAATCATTGGAACATTATTTCTGGCAATCTTTATCATTCTGTTAATCATACAGTTGTCTTTAGTCATTTTTATTGTTTGAATTTACTATGTACTAATTAAAAAAATTCAACTTTCAAATTTCACTTCTGACCCCTTCAAGCTGTTTGGTGGTCATAAAACCTGCTGTAATACTGAACTACCGGTTGTAATGTTTGCCCAATTAATTCACTATTATCATATAACCATTCCCCCACAGCTAATATACCTTACAATTTTGGCAATTTTAAATTCTTATTAGAATATTTAACAACACCCCAACACAAAATATTACATCAAAACTCTTATTAAGTATTAGAGTTCCTCTACTTTTCTTGAAGAGTATATAAGAATTGTTTGTCATTTTGTTGTGAATTGATCAATGTATAACAGTCACAAATTGTATAAAACAGTGTAGCGTAGTGAACAGAACAACTTATTGAATTAAAACTAGACATAATTCATAAATCAGTTTCTAACGTTATTCCCATGACCTGCTTTACGTAATAACGTCCCATTTGACATTATGATGTAATTTCCGGAGGTTTTCAGTTTAAAATACTTCATTATGCGACACAATTTTATGCAGTTTGTAGCAGTTGTACATTGATAAATTCATTAAAAATGACAAACAGTTCTTGTATAATTACAAACACAGGAGTGTACGCAGAGGGTGGGTTTCGGTAGTTGGAACCCTCCTTTTGATCAAGCAAGTGTTTAGGTTTTTTTCAATACTTTTCGCTAGCCACAGTTTAGCCCCCAACACTTCTTCTTCTAAAATTTATGCACAAGCGCCTGAACATAACATATTTAGATAAAATACACATAATCAGCTTCTAGCATCCTTTCTATGACCTATTTGACATAATGATGTAATTTTTTAAGGTTTATCGAAGAATAACTTTCAGTTTTTCTTTGATGTTGTACTATCAAAAGAGAAAAAATTGTATAAATGCAGAAAGTGTGTAATTATATAGTAATTAGCTTTGTCTACACTGGTATGTGATCATACCTGTGTGTGCCTGTGGCTACCTTTTAAACAATGATGGTAGTTTCGCAGTAATTAGGACAGCAAAAAGTTATGAAATAATCGTGCCTCTTTCTAGGTTTAATAAACAATGAACCATACCTGCTGTAAAGGGTGAAGGTAGCAAGATCAATCAGATTATTATCAGCATGTGTTCATACTGACAATCTGTCATATTTTGTTTATTTTGATTTTCATTGGTTTCTGAGAAACATAAATATCTTTCAGGTTTATAACAATTACAGATGTCTTACACAGTTTGGTGAATGTGATGTTTTATTTATTTTGATATTTTCTGATCCCTATATATCGCAAGAACATTAACTCTGGATGAAATCAGTCTACACTGGCACTGTCTAAACTTGTATATTTCATCGGTCCCATGTGAATCTGGTTTAGACAAGAGTCCAATGTGCATGCTTTTACATATTACAAATTACCAAATGTGTCCTGCCAATACTGAACTAATAAGCAATACATGCATGCATACATGCATACATACATACATACATACATACATACATACATACATACATACATACATACATGTTTTCATTACTGTCAATATCATATAATTGTATCTTGAGAACCTCTGGAGAGCACAATATATTATTTTTATTTTAATATATGATACCGACAATACTGACTTTATCATATAATCTTAAGTTGACGAAACGTTGAGCTTTTTAACTCGATATTTTTAATTGTGGTTTTTAGACAGACTTTATTTTATCAATCTTAAGTTTAATACAACATGTTTTTGTAAACTGTAGTGTTCTCGCTGGGTAAAAATAAAAAATTAAAGGGAAAAAAACAGCAACATGTGTTTAGAAAAATGGGTTGTTGTGTGTTGGTTGAGTTTGTGAAAAGACATACTCCTTATTTTGCCTACAAAAAAGTCAAAAACAGTTTATATGAAATATTAAGCAGACTCGTCTTTTAATTGAACCGAAGATGTTGTTCGTCTGACATTCACAGTGCGGTTCTGGTTTTGCTGAACCGATCAAAGTTTTAGTATTGTAATTTTAATAAAGATTTCAAGATATACAAAAAACAATAAAGATGTTTGTAAAGTGATCCCCTAATGTCTATAAATTTTATGTTATTTCAATCTGCATCAAATGAATTGATCGCCGTGATAAAATATTGCCAGCTGATAAAAAGTACTTTTGTTTTTGTAAAGGCCGTGTAAATAATATTTGACACCCAAGATAAATGATTTTAATGATAAACACTTACCACTTCCGTTGTTTTAATAAGTGGTGATATCCCCCCAAAATGAAAAGTTTATAATATTTTATAAAGAATTGCTGAATAAACAGAATAGCAGAAATAACAGAAAGTAAAAATCATCAGTTACAACCAATTATATCCACAATTTAGGACAAAATAGTTAGTGGAAACAAAAGACAGAATGACCATTCTGATCACGTGACAAATTTGGTGCCAAATAAGTGTGTGTGTGTGGGGTTGTTTTTTTTTTTTTTTCAAATACATAAAAAATGAAATGTACTCAAATAAAATATAACTTTTTATTGTGTGTATTAAAATACTGTTCAATTACGTTATGGTAACTGTCGTGAATGTTTCGTCAGTAGCTTTTTCAGACACACAACACGGCTTGTTTCCTTTTTATGTCCCGTGCGCAGAGTGATCTTTGGGGGGTTTTTTGTGTGGGGGAAAAAAGTGTGCATATGTAAATGGCGGAGATAGGTGGTGGAAATATATAGTAGGGTGCGGGAAAATAAAAAGGGCAGAAAATGCAATAGCGTGGCAGGCCACCTTGCTTAAATGGAGCAGCGAGAATACTGCTGTATATGAAACTTTAATTCCAAAACTTTAACAAATCTGTGAATTTTAGGAAGGGCATGAAGGCAAACCAAGTAGAGAAGGCCAGGCATTTGTCTTGCCGTTGATCTTACCTTGTACAGCTCAAGTCCAACCAAGCCAACTACCATGGCTGTTGTTGTAGCAATTGCAGGAATGATCCTTCCAGCTATTAACTTGCTCTGAAAAAGAGAAAAACACATCATAAAGATATCTGATATTTTATTAACAATAAACACAAAAACACATCATAAAGATATCTGATATTTTATTAACAATAATACAGAAAATGTGTGGAATTATTACCTAGTGTCAAAAATATGTAATTTAAAAGCAATGAGGCAAAATGTGTTAACATATCTTATTTATTTTTTGTTTGCATATAAAGCAAATGTATAATGTTCATTCTCAGTAACTAATAGTTTCAGATAGAAGGAAACTGCTTTGATATGTATATATGTAATATTTTAATTACATTGCCTTTGATAAATGAGTTGAGGATCACTGGCTAGTTAGCAAAGAAAAACCAATGGGTCTACCGAGTTGGTTCAATCCTATGACCGAATGTCTTCTAATAAGCTTTTTTAACACAAAATGTTTAAGTTAAATTGGCATGTATGCAGGTTTGTCCGTTCTGATGAACTGCAATGGCCTGTTATTAAATTCTACCATACGCTGGTCAAAATGGGAAAAGAGTAAACAGCTTCTTGTTTTCCTTAATTTCCCTTTTTAACTTTGTTTACCTGGTTCCTAAGTATTATTTACAGTATTCTTTTTGTTGAACTTCGTGGATGATGTTGGACAAAAATATTTTGTTTATGTTTACTGAGCATGTGGTTTTATAAACTAACAGGAAGTGCACCTCACTGAGAAAAATTATATCACTGACCTCTTTGTTAAATCTCCAGAGCTGTCAACCCCTAGCCACAAGTGAGAGTAGTATTCATGACAAGCTGAGCGTAGCAAAATATATTTGAGCGTAGCATGGCCAAATGTCATAAACAACAGCAAAAGAAAATACCAACTAACTAAGATGCTCATTGGTTAATAATAAAACGGGGTCATGCTATTTTTAGCGTAGATAACGCTTGTCATCGGTTATGGGATACGGACATACCCGAAATGTAACGAATGTTGTTAAACAAGTCTGGCGATTTGTACAGGATTATGAAAGACCGGATTTTTTTTTTTAAACAGCATCGAAATACAATAAACCCAAAATTATTGTGCGATGTGATTAATACAAAATTTGAATGCTTATATTCTTAATTAAAGTTAAAAATTAAAATTACTCTATACGTTCACATGCAATTTTCTGTGTTCATTGCATGCAAGCATAGCATAACGGAAAACCAGTTCTTTGAAAGTTTTACAGTACGCAACAATGGGGTCGGCCTACAATAAAACTACACGTCTGTTATTGAATACATCTTACTGTAATTGTTTTACAATAGGTCTTAAAACGCAAATTATACTTTTATGTGTTGGAATTTTAAAAAGGCCACAGAAATGAGGAATTCAGGTTTTTTTGTTACTGTATTCCAAGATTACGTCCAATTTTTAGTGGAATTTCCAGACATCACTAAAAAAAAATTCAACTGAGCGTAGCGATTTTGGGCATGAGCGTAGCAAACGTCAACTGAGCGTAGCAAATTACACCCAAAGCGTAGCAGTTGGCAGCTCTGAATCTCTGAAACTAATTTAAGGATATATGATTAGAAAAATTTAATGAAAACCATAACATTCAGTAAAAATATTGTGACTGTATGAGAAAAAGAGAGACAGTTCTGTTGTTGGTGTCAGTTTCATTCTACCAGGGGATTCAGTGTGGCAAGAAAAATGGGACTTTTTGTGACTTTAGTTACAGGATTTTTAATGGTTTAAAGAGACTGCCA
>JAECMU010005910.1:0-11294 GCA_016106625.1 Dracogyra subfuscus | reverse complement strand
TCTGGTCCATGCCACTCAGATCTACATGTTAGTTTAGTCTGTGGTAATACAATAACCAGTAACGTAGTAGTGGTGCCTATTCCAGTAAATCAGAATATCACTCCATCTGGTGAACCTGCTTGCTGTCAGTGTTGTAATGATGACTTTGGTGATATGATGATAGTCATGATGATGGAATTGATGTTGATGGTGGTGATGATGGTGATGATGATGGTGGTGATGATGATGATGGTGATGATGGTGTTGATGATGTTGATGATGGTGGGTAATGATAATAATAAAAATATGATGATAATGATGGTGATATGATGATAGTCATGATGATGGTGATGATGTTGCTGATGATGGTGGGTAATGATAATAATAAAAATATGATTATAATGACAGTGATATGATGACAGTCATGATGATGTTGCTGATGATGGTGGGTAATGATAATAATACAAATATGATTATAATGATGGTGATATGATGCCAGTGGTGATGGTGATGATGATGGTGGTGATGATGGTGATGATGATGGTGGTGATGCTGGTGGTAATGATGGTGTTGATGATGGTGGGTAATGATAATAATAAAAATATGATTATAATAATGGTAATATGATGATGCATGTTAAACATATATGTTTGAGCTATATCCATTTAAAATTCAAGTATGCTCTCCTTGGCATGTAGTAAAATACATGCCTCTGAGATTTGAAAATCTGCATGACCCATTTATAGGTTACACAGAAATAAATCCGGGTAACCCATATCCTTTTTGCATTATATATCCATTTTAAATTGCGCGAGCAATGCGTGAACAAAATGACCGTTCTGAGAATTTTCAGAGGCCTGAAATAACTTTATGTGTCTGGCACCATGGGAGTTTGATCCTGCAGCCTACTGCATTTCAGGGCAGGATATAGCCCAGTGGTAAAGCCTTTGCTTGATGCGTGATCAGTCTAAGATCAATCCCCATTGGTGGACCCATTGGACTGGGTTTTTTTCTAGCAAGTGCTCCACAACTGGTGTAACAAAGGCCATGATATGTACTACCCAGTCTGTGGGATGGTGCATATAAAAGATCCCTTGCTGCTAATCAAAAAGAATAGTGACAGTGTGTTTCCTCTGTCAATATCTGTGTGTGATCCTTAATCATATGTCTGACATCATATAATTGTAAATAAAATGGGTTGAGTACATTTTAAATGAAAGATCTTCTTCTTCCTACTGCATTTCAATCCGGCGTTCTAGCACTGATTTACATTTTTAAGGATAACAAAAAACAAAACAACCTCAAAGCAAATGGCATATGAAATATTTCGGAAATATACAATAACAAATTAGTTTTATTCAATTGTAAATGGCTTTTGATCTTCACGCTGAGAATATAACATGCAACTTGCCATGTGATTGTCATATTTTCTTCTATTTGCAACAATCCTTATAAGACTGAGTATAAAAAAACAAACACATGACCTATTAAGACTGAGTCCATAAATACACACACATCGTATGTGGCCAACAATTGTTTCTATGAGCAACACAAGAATGAAAAAGCATCTGGCTCAATCTCTCGGCAAGCAGAAAATGTCTAGCGCATGAACCAGCCATTTCTATAACGGCATTGTCATGCACTATTGACTCTTTAATATCAGTTGACCAAAAATCTATTTCTTCAATAAATGGGCCCGACGTGAGACAATGGGGCATCAGGCCTAGAAAACACACAGTCGCCGGGCACACCGTGGCGGCATCCATTAGCGCAGTCTCAAGTCTTTTTATCTCGGCAAATTTACCAATTGTCTTCTTGAGGTATTTTTGAAGAAAATACACGTCTGTTAAATTAGAGAGCTCTTGAACTGAGCAAGACTATCATGTCCTTTTGGTGGGCATTCAAACGCAGGTGCCACCTTTCCACGGTGCCGTGAATCAGGCTTATAATTGTTGCATTATCTTGGTGAAATAATTGTACAGGTAGAGAGAGAGAGAGAGAGAGAGAAAAAAAGAGAGAAAAACCGTAAGGTGTGCACATAAAGCTTTTAATGATAAGGAAGTGCTGTTCTTTTGTCGCGTCTGCAGGTAGCTGAAATGATTTTATTTTTCACCACTGAAACAAAGAATAAAATAAATAAAGCTTGCATTCGTAGGCGAGCAGTGAGGTGGAACATAAATAAGATCTTTCACAGAAGTGGATGATTCGTTCTGGTTATTGTCAAATGTTACAATTCACACATATACACATGGGATGGAGTTAAATGGCTACAGTCATTGTTGGCAAAACACAAAGAAATGTTTGATGGATTTTTTTTATTTTTTTTGCCTTTAATATCAGTGTACCTTACAGATACAATGACTGATAAAAAGAAAAGAAAAAAGAATCCATTAAAATTCACAGGTGGGATAAATTCTAAGGCAATAATTAAAGTTGAAGCAAATTTCTTAGTCATAAAACAGATTACAAAATTATATACAGTGAAATTTCTGTTTTGCACACTTTTTCATCTATTTAAAGGAAATACATCTAATAAATATCATGTTTACTGTTTTAGATTAATAAAGAACATTCTATTAACATATTACTTGAAATGACGGGTGTAGGGTGTTGGGACTGAATGGGGGGAGGGAGGTTGGTACCACATAAATAATTTATCTTATTATATAAAATTATTAAAACCAACAAAATATAACATTTTATTACATTAGAACCACCAGAAGTTAAAAGAAAAATGTTTTACCTTGAAATGTGCATTATTTATCTTTTTTTATTTTGTTTTTGTGAACACACACAGTCCTCACCAACATATTTAATGTAAATGAAATACATCTAATGATGGACAGTAAAACCTGTCTAAAGTAGGTAACACTGTGGACCTACTACCGGGGTATTTATCTGATGTAGTCAGGATCCGGTGTTTAGAGAGTCTAGGTTTAGAATTTATAAAATTCAGGAACCATGAAACTTGGCCCGTTTTGACAGGATTTCAGTTTGTTGAGGGTTCAGTTTGTACAACTTTCATTGCATCATTAATCTTATTAAATGTATGGACAATTGATGACAAGATGACACAGACATTAATGTATGTGTATTTTGAATATATTAATTGATTGCCATTATAACTTTTATTGATGAAGAAGAGTATAACATTGGTTCATCACAATTCATGTTTTATGCCATAGGTCCCAAGGTCGATCCTTATGAATGGATTAACTGAGTTAATGCAATGTTCGAAATAAGCATTTGTCCTGACAAGTGAAAATCTGCTCGGACAAGCAAAATGTACCTCAATGGTTGTCCAGTGGACAAGCAAAATGTACCTCAATGGTTGTCCAGTGGACAAGCAAAATGTACCTCAATGGTTGTCCAGTGGACAAGCAAAAAAATTCAATAAAGTTTTATTTTGATCAATACAAAATACGGTCCTTGTATTTGAATAACATAAAACATATATTTGAACAAGTAAAAATGTTGGTGGACAAGTAGATTTCTAAATGTACTTGTCCGGAGGACTAGTGAAAAAGTTTGCTTATGTCTATTACGGCATTGCCCATCCCAACCAGAGCTACTAATTGATACAAGTTATTCTAGCTGTGGCATATAATGTATGTTTTTAATAAAGAAAACCCTTGTTGTTTGATGGAAGGAAGGAAGACATGTTCTATTTAAAGGTGCACTCAACATAGTTATATCTATGGTTACTTAACAGATAATGAGAATACAGAATAATCTTTATCAACTAGAACTGGAACTGGACATTTGGTTTACATCCCTATATCCATTTATGGTTCGGGAATGGACAGTGGTTTGATCCATGGGTGATTTTCAATTAGTAGGATGGGATGTTTTATATACACCACAGTCTTTGTTACACTAGTTGTGAAGCACTGTCTGGAATGAGATATTGCCCATATAGACCACTGGGCCCAATGACTGGGATCGATCCTAGATCAGTTTCACATCAGGTACATGCTGTACCACTGGGCCATGTCCCAGCCCCTTCATGAAAGCAGTATTCCACGTAAAACATAGCAGGTTTCTTCTCTTTCCAATTCCAACCAGTGTTTTCTTTACTGACACCATTAGAGTACATTGATTGACTGGAGGTCAAAATCTGTCACAGATCGGGTCACTGGCTATCCAGAGATCGGGCCCGGGACAGACATGCTTGAAATCCTAGTGGTATAGGAGCATGTAAATAAATATTGGTAATGGTCAAACATTTGACAATTCTAATATACTGTCTTTAAAGGAAACTCGCTACATTTGTTCATTAGCAGAAAAGGATCTTGTACATGCATTTTCCTACAGAGAACAGCACAGCCCATACCACAGCCTTTAATATGCCTGTCGTTGGACAGAAAACTCCCCAAAAGAGCTCTGATCCTACAACTGAAAGAAGTTATCCAAGCTATGGTAAATACACATGAAAGACACCTTGCTGCTTAATAGAAGGAATAACCCATACAACTCTGGTTTCTCCTCTGATTCGTCTATAAACCATTTAGTATTACCAGCATACAACGCATAACAGTTACTGATTAAACAATGTGCTGGGGTGTCACAAAAATACCAGATTCCTTCATTAAGTTTATTACTGGATCAACCCCTACCCCTACACACACACACGCACACACACACACACACACACATATACAATTTCATTTTATTCATAAAAAATACAAAAATTATCCATTATCCGTTCTGTAGCCACATTATTCTCAATTTATTTGACATTAATGTAAAAACCATTTATATTTATTTTCATCTCCTGCGCAAGACCCCAACGCATAAGCTACCAATAAAACCTTTTTCGGTGACGACATTTCTCCAACACCGCGAACACCTAACTATGATTTGTAATTTATTCTTCCTGCGTGCATGTTTTGCTGTGATACGACTTCATATGTGACGGTGTGCTGATCCGGTTCACACGAAACCCCTCGCTCGTAAGACGAACGTAGCGGTGCGTCTGACAAAATGTGACACGATGGATTACGAAGACCTGTAGTAGCAGTGGAATACTCGGCGTATTACATCTCAACATGATTTGTTGGCTAGATACCCTGGCGTTTTTCACACCTGTGTGTTTGGTCAGCTAAAAATAAATATTTCATTATTTACACACTGTACAGAATATGAGAAAGAAATATGAACAGTGGGTTTTTTTTACTTCTGTTTTTTTTTTTTTTTTGCTTTGTTTTGTTTTGTCTTGTTTAATGACACCACTAGAGCACATTGATTTATTAATCATCGGCTATTGGATGGTAAATGTTTTTTTACCAGCTGAATGTTTATATTGTAATAAATGATTAAGATGCCTAAACTGTTTTTATTTTGTTTAACAACACCACTAGTGCACACTGATTGATTAATTATTGCCTACTGAACGTCAAACATTGTGCAATTCTGACATATAGTCATAAAGAGGAAGAAGTTTGTTTGTTTAACAACACCACTAGAGCACACCGATTTTATTAATCATCAGCTGTTGGATGTCAAACATATGGTCTTTTTTGACACAGTCATAGAGAGGAAACCCGCTAAATTTTTTCATTATTAGCAAAGGATCATTTATATGCACCATCTCACAAACAGGATAGTACATACTACCTTTGATATACCAGTCATGGTGCATTGACTAGATGGAGAGTTTTCTATTAGTAACTGACTAGATTAGTAGCAAGGGACTGTTTATAAGCACAATTCCAGGCAGGACAGTACATACCACAGCCTTTAAAATACCAGATATGGTGCATTGGCTGGAATGAACAATAGCCCAATGGGCCCACCAAAGGGGATTGATCCCAAACTAAGCACACATCCAGCGAGTACTTTACCACTAGGCTACATCCTACCCGTATATGTAATCTGAGGAAAAAGATGTAGCTCAGTTGTACAGTTCTAATTTTCTCATTCTACCCAGTGCCACACAATTTGTATATCCAATGCTGTGGCATATGTGCTGTTTTATATACATGTTCAGTGTTATAGAAATACATTTTTGGGTTTGGCACTATGGAAATGAATGCAACCAGTCAACATGGAGTGGGGGGGGGGGGGTCCTCCCCTAGAAAGAAGATGGGTTAAATTTAGGGTTAGTGTTAAGAAAATCATACAATAAAAAAAAATGATAACTAATTAATTTTGTCAAAAAGTAACTTTAAAAAATAAAATCTGTCAAAAAATTGGGATGGGCACCATACCCGTTTTACCCTCTGGCAGACACCCTGATGTTAAAGTGGATATATCGCTAAAGATCGAAAGGCGTCCTAAGTCATGAAGTGTCCTATTTTATTGTTTATTATGAATTTGCACGCACGTGAACTTTAACAAGGCTATAATTCTGAACCAGGAACTACTTGCTACTGATGAAAAAAAGAGAGGAAAAAACAGGTAAAAAGTTATTTTTATACAAAATGCACTATACACGATCGTTATTTTAAATAGTAGCATCGATTAAAATCTTATGCTATATTAATACCTACATGCATCTAAATAATAAGCACTTGTCAACCGCAAAAGAATCCTGTCGCTGTTACGTCTGCTTTTCATCTTTGGGTCAAGTCACATGACGTATGTATTCTTTCAACACAAATAAATTATGGAAGCCCATCTTACCTATAGGACACTTTCCAATCCAGCTGTGGCATGTGTTTTATTTATCGACGGAATAAACTTTTATTAATTGATATTTGTAGTTAAGTGAATAAGGCAATAGATCAAATAATCAAATTGATTGTGTGATTACAATACATATGCGTTGTAGCCATTTTCACATTAATAGAACACTTCATGATCCTTGAGGATATACAGTGAAAACCCTCAAAATGTAACCCACTATAGAAAGCAATTCCTTCTTTCACATTCCATTTTTAAATATCGGTACAGAAAATAACCTCTCTAAACCAGAAACCCCTTTAAACTAGACGTTTTACTTGTTCTGCTAAGTGTCCGATTTAAACAAGTATCACTTTACATGTATGATTCCTTGCTGTTCTTGTGCAATACAGTTTCTTGCTAAATATCAAAAAACTAGAATGAAGAACCATAGAATATAAATATACACCATCCTACAGACAAGACAGCACATACCAGTTGTGAAACACTGTCTGGAATAAGATATTGCCCATATAGATCACTTTCTCATCAGGCACATGTCAAAAACCTAAATTAAATAACCGTAGAATATAAATACACATCGTACTGCTAACTGCTCGATTGTTAAGAATCTTGGCACTATTCCAAGTCAACCATCCGAAGCTC
The DNA here is from genome assembly GCA_016106625.1 of Dracogyra subfuscus. Taxonomy (NCBI): domain Eukaryota; kingdom Metazoa; phylum Mollusca; class Gastropoda; order Neomphalida; family Peltospiridae; genus Dracogyra; species Dracogyra subfuscus. The sequence continues at coordinate 4,046 of JAECMU010005910.1, read as the reverse complement.
AATTATTCAAGCAGGTAGTATTATGTAATGTAATACAACTAATTTCCTAATTAAGATGAACATTTAAAAAGACTGAAATTTAATTAGCTTTTAAATGTCAAAAGTCAAAAGTGGTTAATCCGAAAGCAAACAGAAAGCATTTATTATGAAAGCAATATGATACTTTCAATAAATGGTTTAGCCCTCATTTACAATGGCAATGTTGATTGAATTTCAAGTAATAAATTAAATTCTCATTGCGTGTAATGAATTCTCTTGAACTCTAGATGTGTGTATTGTAAAACTCTCATGAAGTAGCAGCTGAAACTGACATCCACTACAGGTAAATAATAATTGTTTTTTTTTCTTGTTTTTTCTGTGGTGATCATACATGTCATCGTGGATTTAATTCACAAGAGAAGAGGTTCAAGTTTCCTTTGTTTAACGACAACACCGGAGCACATTGATTTATTAATCACAGACTAGTGTATGTCAAACATTTGATAATTATGGTATGTAGTTTTTACAGGAAACTCGCTACATTTTTCATACATATTATTCCGGAAAAAAACCTATATTTTTTGACAGACAGGACAGCACATACCACGACCTTTGATATACCAGTCATGGTGCTGGTTAGGATACGATAAACACAATCACAGAGGTTCAATTTCACTATAAAAGCCTCTCAGCCGAGCACTCTGCCAACTGAGCTAGACCCTGCAGAACAGCACATACCATGGCCTTTCATCTACTAAGGGCATAATTTAGCTCTGTTGCCTGAGTTCTTGCTTGATTGTTTGTGTCGCAGGATTGAACAGCCTTGGTGAATCCATTCAACTGATTTGTTTTTTCTCGTCCCAACCAGTGAACCACAACTGGACAAAGGCTGTGGTATGTGCTTTCCTGTCTGTGTGAAAGTGCATATAAAAAATCCCTTGCTGCTAATTGAAGACTATAGCAGGTTTTCTCTGATGACTACGTGTCCGAATGACCAAATGTTTAACATCCAATGATTAATTAATCAATGTATTCTAGTGGTGTCGTTAAACATATAATGTATTAATAACTGACATAACAGACACCTTATAGGACCACAGCGTCATATTAACTGGGGACTGGGGAGAGGACGGGGGTTATGTATCAAGTGTGCATCTTGCGGACTCTAATGTCCACAGTTTACCTGGACACTCTAATGAATAGCCTAATTTTGTACTTTGAAAACATGACTGTGTAATTTAATGACCATTAGTTTTATAAAATAACTTTTGTATATCGACAAACTGACTAAATTGACAACAAGGTTGTTTTTATATATCGCCAGCCAACAAGAAAACAAAATAAAAATTGACTAAATTGACAATAAAATAGTTTTTATATATCGCCAGCCATCAAGAAAACAAAGAAAGACATTTGTGTTGGGTTTTATTGGCATTTTGTTTGCTTGTTTTATTGGTACAAATTTTAACATGCACAAAATCATCTTTCTTTTTCTTTGTTTGGCTAAAGACGGTGCATGGTTAGCGACTGCAGACTTAAATACGACGAGCTAATTATAGCCCAAACCAGCCATTAGTGAATTTTGCAAAATCTTTTCATCTCAAAGTGCTTTGCTTTTTTCCTAATATACACCAACTTGTGAGTACGATAAAATAATCCAGCCTTTTGCTCTGATGTGGCAGGTTGCCATGGCAACTGAACTGAATGTCATCAACAACCATAATGTCTATCCCGAGATAAATTCCAACGGCATTTTCTGGATTTGTGTGGTTGACAGTTGTCAAACAATTAGAGATAATATTTCTTTCCACTCCATTCAGTACGACGGTATTACACGGCGTAACAGCACCATGGTCCGCAGTGTCAGACTGCCGGAAATTGCATTAATTCGCCGTCACAAGCTGTCATTATTCTGGGTACTTCACTTTCATTAAGGAAGACGTAAAACGAAAACGATGTATATTTAATAACACCCCAGGACATTGCTAAGTCGCTGGTTATTTGCCATCTTAATATAATAATAATAATAATAATAATAATAATAATAATAATAAAAATAACAATAGTAATAGTAACAGTAATAATATTTAATGTTTAATGTGACAGTACAAGTTATTATTTACAGTATGAATTTATTGTGCACATGGATATATTTATACAAGATCATGTTGTCGTTGAGTGTGATGTTCCAAATGCACAGTAAATAACTGCAATAAATAGGAAGCAAAAACAATGGGCTGGATTTAAAAAGAGTCAAATTTACGAAGCCTGTTTTTCTTAAATGCAGGCGTTTAAGCATTGTAAATGTATGTAGTTACATGCGTGTAAGTCTAAAAGAGGTGTTTAAGCATTGTAAATGTATGTAGTTACACACCTGGAAGTCTAAAACAGGTGTTTAAGCATTGTAAATGTATGTAGTTACACGCGTGTAAGTCTAAAAGAAGTATTTAAGCATTGTAAATGTATGTAGTTACACACGTGAGAGTCTAAAAGAGGTGTTTAAGCATTGTAAATGTATGTAGTTACACACGTGAGTCTAAAACAGGTGTTTAAGCATTGTAAATGTATGTAGTTACACACGTGAGAGTCTAAAACAGGTGTTTAAGCATTGTAAATGTATGTAGTTACACATGTGAGTCTAAAACAGGTGTTTAAGCATTGTAAATGTATGTAGTTAAACACGTGAGAGTCTAAAAGAGGTGTTTAAGCATTGTAAATGTATGTAGTTACACACCTGGAAGTATAAAACAGGCGTTTAAGCATTGTAAATGTATGTAGTTACACGCGTGTAAGTCTAAAAGAGGTGTTTAAGCATTGTAAATGTATGTAGTTACACACCTGGAAGTCTAAAAGAGGTGTTTAAGCATTGTAAATGTATGTAGTTACACACGTGAGTCTAAAAGAGGTGTTTAAGCATTGTAAATGTATGTAGTTACACATGTGAGAGTCTAAAAGAGGTGTTTAAGCATTGTAAATGTATGTAGTTACACACGTGAGTCTAAAAGAGGTGTTTAAGCATTGTAAATGTATGTAGTTACACACGTGAGAGTCTAAAACAGGTGTTTAAGCATTGTAAATGTATGTAGTTATATGTGTGTAAGTCTAAAACAGACTTCATAAATTTGGCCTGCTGTTTTTATCTTAAATGCATGCAGCTACATGTATTCATTTACAATGCTTAAACACCTGAGTTTAGTAAAACAGATCTCGTGAATTCAGCCCATTGTGTATAACTTCTGTATTTACATACAAAAAAGGTGGGATAAAGCTCAGTGGTAGAGTGATCACCTGAGGTGCAATGGGTTGCAAGATCAATCATCCACAGGGGAAGGTATAGATGTAGGTCAGGTAGGGTGCTGACCTGAGGTGTGAATGGTTGCAGGATCAATCATCCACAGAGGTGGAGAAGGATGTAGCTCAGTGGCAGAGTGCTCACCTGAAGTGTGGTGGGTCACAGGATCAACTGCCTTTATAGGACTCGGAGATTGTCCCCATCACAATCAGTGACCAGTGGTCCTGTCTATCCGAAAATGCATATCAAAAACTTCCCTGCTACTTTACTGATACAAATCGCCTCTGAGACTGAAGATATTCATTTTTAATTGAACAGTAAAAGAATATTTTTTAAATCACGCGAAGAACATGTTTTGTGCTATTGTAAGAATAAATAGTGACATGATCTAACAAAGACAGGATAACACATACCACTTTTTGATATATCACATGGGCTGGAATGAGTAATAACTGGCTGGGATAGTGGCAAGGATGGAGGGTTGATCCTGCAAACCTTCACACCTGAACCTGACAATTGGACAAGTGATCTACTTCTCCAAGCCACAATCAATGAATAATAAAGCTTTTATGTAATGTCAGATAGCGTGTTTTACACACACCACAAATAGACACACCTTGCTCCTCTCACCACTTACGACAGCTCTTACTTGTAAGTGATAATACTGTCTTTACAATATTTTTTTTTATTTTTATTTTTTTATTTTTATTTTTTTGTTTAACGACGCACTCAACACATTTTAATTGCGGTTATATCGGCGTCGGACATATGGTTA
>JAECMU010005894.1:0-10036 GCA_016106625.1 Dracogyra subfuscus | reverse complement strand
ACATAATACAAAGGAGATCGGCTATATCATAACAACCATCATGACAGCGTCTAACGTAATACCGACTGGAGGTGGGGGTGGGGGATTGTGGGGGATGGAGAGGTACAGACGGTACGCACCAGTGTTTACAGACAGACCCATGGCGACATAATTATTTCCTTTAAAACTTATCGAACATTCATTTTGTTTTTTAATTCATGCAATATTCCTCATCCGTGTTCTCTTTTATTCCTGTATCCGCCCTTTAATAGCAACTGTGGTTATTTCCAAGGCGTGAATGGGAAGCAATATCTGCTTTTAGCATTTTAATCTGGAAGCGAATGCTACAAAACAAGAAGCATTTCTACACTCCTTGAATTCAGATACAATGTAATCTCATGTTACGTAAATTTAAGCTAATCATTTTCTTTCGTTTCTTTTGTTCGATATCTAACTTAATATCGGTCGGCCTTACGCCCGGCGCAGACGAGCGTTTTCTAACGCGTGCGTCTGCGTTAAAAAAAACGCAAATTCGACGCAGACGGATGCGTCTCGTGTGCGCCTACCTGCGATGCGTTCCTGCGATCCACTGACGATTTCTTTTATTAATTTATTTATTTATACTTTACTCTAGGAAATAACATAACAAAGATTAAATGTAATTTATTAATACATTTTAAAACATAATAAATGTTATTTAAAACATTATGTACAATATACTATTACGAAATAAATCTTTCTTATTGTACAATAGTTTGTTTTAATTATCATTATTATTAGGCGTAGTACAATGAATGCAATAATTTATATATTTTTTAATTTCATCTATTTAGAAATGTCATTAATTACGCATGCCTAGTCTTACATGTTAGACATTTTTAATTGCAAACTGAGTTGATGGTGCAAAATAATAACCAAGTGATTTTTAGGATATGTGCATGCAACAATGAACATTATATTTAATTTGAAATTAATAATATGAGTAAACATGTATTGATATATACAATAAACAAAAAAATATAATAATTCGCATAAAGCCATGTATCATTCCTGGTATAGTTGGGTATATTGTGGATATTGATGCCAGTAATATACAAATATAACCTTTTACCAGTCATATCCAGTTGTAATGCAATTTCATTAATTGCAGCCGATTTAAGAGCCCTGTCAGCATATTCTGGAGAGTTTGTGTCATACAAACACGGCCTCTCTTGGTACAATTCTATCAATATGTGTTCTCGTTGTTGAGTCAGTTGGAGAGGCCATTTCGAAAGGCATGTTACTGAATAACAGATGATAGGTCAATATACAAATTTGAACGCAACGCAGACGCAAGTAGGCGCACACGTGCGTTTTTAGACGGATGCGGCAGGAGACGGATACGCCTGTGCGTCTAAAATCAAACATGTTTGATATTTCAAAAAATCGACGCAGCGTTCGTACGGATGTGTTTTTTAACGCAAGACGCATGCGTTAAAAAAACCGCTCGTCTGCGCCTGGCATTAATCCTGACATAGTTGGCACGAATATTGCAATCTGAATTGTTGTACACAACGTCCTGTGAAATTCATTGTCAAGCATACTGAGTATTTTGATTGACCAAGTGTCTGCCTGCACTGCCACTTTGTGTTTTCAAATAATATATTAATGGGTCTACTGAGTCAACATCTGTGCTGGTAAACTATTAGCTAGGGCCACCACGAATCGTAAATATTGGACTCGAGTATTCGAGGGTTAAACTCGCCTCGGACCCGAGTACCCGATACTTACACAAGATGATAATGAGACATCAGAATAAAGTAAATTAGCATTAATAGTATACATCGTAATTCCAGCATTGAACATGCATGAATGTCAAACCATGCCGTTGTATTGCGCGGTCGGTTTGGGATCGATTACCGTCGATGGGCCCATTGGGCTATTTCTCGTTCCACCTAGTGCACTACGACTGGTATGTCAAATACTGTGGTGTGTGCTATCGCGTCTGTGAGGTGGTGCATATAAAATATTTTTTGCTGGTGAAATTCATTATCAAAAACTGATGATATTGATTTTTAATAGCATTGTTACCTTTAGTTTTAAGTCTAGGAGATTTTCCTCAACATAACTCATATGTAAGTATAAACTTTGAGGAAATACTTTATAAATAATTGACTATGTACATCGTCAGGACTTTTTAATGAACTAGCACATTCCGTGGCTAATTATATTAAATTATAATTACATAATATTAATTATATTAAAGTTGCTTAATAACGAAAGTCATTTAAAGGGATATTCCTGAGTTTGCTACAACTTTTAATATGTTGTCGACTAACTGATCCTTTTTAACCATTGTAATTACATATCAAATATATTTTTCTTCATAAAATGTTGGTGGCTGTATATTAAACGCGTTTCTGATCGTTCTAATATTTTTTACTAGGATAAATTTCATTTCATTTCCTAAAAAGGATTTTTTCGTACGTACGAAATTATTTGAAAACAAAATCCAGTATGGGCTTCTTACAAATATTAAGACGACCAAAAACACATTGAATATACAGAAACTAATATTCTAAACAAGAAAATATATTTCATATGTAAGTTTAATCGTAGACATATTTTATTAGTCGGAAACATCTTACAATGCAACAAACTCAGGAATGTCTCTTTAAGAGGGTTATTTTTGTTAAATGTATAGATTAAACCTTACATAATATGTCCATAAAGATTTAGGGCATAAAATTTGACACGAACGATTTTGTCATTCTTCTGTCGGTTATTCAAAACCAGTATCAACATAAACGACGAATTGTTCGTGCAAAAGGTGTAATCGCTGGTCAGAAAAGCCTAACAAACGTATGTTGGTTAATATCATCAATGTGTTTGGGGGAAAAACCTGCGTGCTTTGGGAAATCCCTGACCTAGATGGACGTCGTATGTGCTTGATGATAATGTTCTAACCAGCTTTTCTTCCATCATTCAATGTGTCCAGCTATTTCCTTCACGGCAATCGTCAACTTTTCATATAAAATGCTACCTACCTTAGCACGCCAACAACATATTCACAATTTACTGACGTTTGCTGAAATTCTCAAACTCTTGAAGTCAGGATATTCTCAAACTCTTGAAGTCAGGATATTCTTAAACTCTTGAAGTCAGGATATTCTGTAACTCTTGAAGTCAGGATATTCTCAAACTCTTGAAGTCAGGATATTCTTAAACTCTTGAGGTCAGGATATTCTCAAACTCTTGAAGTCAGGATATTCTCAAACTCTTGAAGTCAGGATATTCTGTGGATATTCTGTAACTCTTGAAGTCAGGATATTCTGTAACTCTTGAAGTCAGGATATTCTTAAACTCTTGAGGTCAGGATATTCGGTTTTTGAAGCTTTTTTTTTTTTCTTTTTTTTTTTTAACGACGCACTCAACACATTATAATTACGGTTATATCGGCGTCGTACATATGGATATGTCGAGAAAACCCCCAGTGGTTAGCTGACGGGGATCGATCCTAGACCGACCGCGCATCAGGCGGGCACTGTTTTTGAAGTAGGTCACAGAACCTTTTATGGGTAATTTCTTAGAAAATTATATTATGTACCGATGCAATTTAATAACACTGATGAAAACAGAATATGTTTTAAACAAATAATCATATAATAAAATAAATAGACGGTTGTCATGAAAATCTCTCTCACCGCTATTCCAAGTCAATCAGAATAAGTCAGCCGATTACGAATTGTTCACGAAGTTCGACACGTGTAGCTTCTTTCAGGCAGATTCTGGTCTATTAAAGGGACATTCCTGAGTTGGCTGCAATGTTTAACATGTTATCGACTAACACAGACCTTTTAACGATTGTAATTACATATCAAATATATTTTTCTGCATCAAATATTAGTGGCTGTATAATAATCATGTTTCTAATCGTTCTAATATTTGTGCCGAGTCAAATTTCGTTTTATTTTCGAAAATATATTTTTCGTACGTACGAAATTATTTGAAGACGAAATCCAGTTTGGGCTTCTGACAAATATTAAGACGACCAGAAACACATTGAATATACAAACACTATTATTCTAAACAAGAACATATATTTAATATATAAATTTAATCGTAGAAACATTTTATTAGTCGGAAATATCTTACAATGTAACAAACTCAGGAATGTCCCTTTAATAGCAAAAGCGATGACAGTCAAGCGACTGTACCTAGTATCAGACAAAATGACCGCTAATATTAACTTTGTGACTGTCAAAGCATGCCAATACAAAGCCTCATCTGGCTCACGCGTAGCTACCCGTGCAGCTACTGTAATATTGATTTAGTTTCAAACCCATTTCCTTGTCACAAGAGCATGTACCATGTATGACGAACATGCACCGCGGTGCGCGAGATTTCGTGTTACCGTCGCAAGAAAATTGTGCTTGTTACTACGAATAGCATTTGACAGAATTTCAAATAATTTCCAACGAATCGAAACTAGCGTTAATTAATTTTTGTTAAATTATATAGAGGTTTTAAAATGTTTGACAAATACCATATACAGATCGATGTTACACCAGTTTAAGTCTAAACTGAAGTTGGTTGGGGCTGCATATTTAGATAAAGTGCTGCGCATGACAATGGTACGTTTTGTTTAGGTCAGGCTGTCAACTGGCATGATGAAGTTGACCAACTCAGCGGTTGCTTTTTAATTGGCCCAACACCTGACTTACGAATCGAGTTGTGAAAGAGCTAATACTAGCAGTTGGACAGTCGTAGTAGTCGTCACAACAGAAAGTTGGCCATCTTTGTCGTGACAGTTGACAGTTTGATCCTAGCATTAGAATACTAATACATGTCGATGAATCTTACCGATTGTGTTCTACATCCAGAAATAAAGTGATTTCCACCATTGAGACCTCTCCTTTCTTCAGTGAAACACACCTACAACATATAGTGTTAAACAAAGATCAGACATTCCGCGAATAATTACCTGTATAGGGCCCTATTATTTCTACGGTGAAACACACCTACAACATAGTGTTAAACAAAGATCAAACATTCCGTGAATATATACCTGTATAGGGCCCTATCCTTTCTTCAGTGAAACACACCTACAACATAGTGTTAAAAAAGATCAGACCTTCCGTGAATATATCTAATCTTATACACCTGTATAGGGCCCTAACCTTTATTCGATGAAACACACTAACAACGTATAGCGTTAAACAAAGACCAGACATTCCGCGAAGATATCCAAGTTCGTATATCTGTATAGGGCCCTATTCTTTCTGCAGTAAAATAGAGCTACATTATAATAGGCATTACATAAAAACAAGACTGCACGAACATATCCAAATTGATATACCTGTATAAATTGCATTATCTATGCAGCGAAATAAATGTGTTTAAAATACCAACAAGACATTCCAAGAAATTATATACCTGTAGTTGTCAAAGAAAGAAAGGTCAGATGTTATGCATACGAATCTGTCTTCATCATGAGAACGTTTACAAAATGTCACTGAATGTATTTAAATTGGCACAGGTAGTTCTCACGTTGCGTCTCACAGTTGAAGTATGCCCCCTCCCCCCCCCTCTAAATTTTGCTATAGTTATAATTTTATTATACATTGATTTTCTCTTTTTTACGACCCGCCTCCAAACCTCCCCCAAAGTCCCCTTGGCATTCCACGTCATGTTACTGCCCCACCCTCCCAAATGGCTTTTCTGGATCCGCCACTGGCCTAGGACAGCGTGCTTGGACCATAATTGGATATAAGCACGAAAATAAGTTGAAATTAAGTTCGTGTTTTTTGTTTTCGTCCTGTTGGAGTACAACATGACAATGTGTGTGTTGATATGTTAAGTGATCATAACATACCCGCTTCAGTTTTGGCAACGGGACGTTGTCCAGCACTGATGGTCGGTCTAGGTGACCCATTGGGCTATTTCTCCTTCCAACCCGAGCTCCACTACTGGTTACCAGGTATATCAAATACAATGGCATGTGCTATCCTGTCTGCTGGATGCTAGATATAAAAGATCCCATGTGGCAAATCGAAAAATATAGCGGGTTTCCTTTTTATGTCAAAATTATCAAATGTTTGACATCCAATAACAAACCAATGTGCTCTAGTGGTGTCGTTGAACAAAACATTAATATTAATTGAATGTAAGCAGGAAGAAGAAGAAGAAGATGTGAATGTTTTATTTAACGACGCACTCAACACAATTTATTTACGGTTATATGGCGTCAGACATATGGTTAAGGAACACACAGATTTTGAAGGAGGAAACCCGCTGTCGCCACTTCATGGACTGCTCTTTTGGATTAGAAGCAAGGAATCTTTTATATGCACCACCGCATAGACAGGATATCACATACCTCAACCTTTGATGTACCAGTCGTGGTGCACTTGCTGGAATGAGAAATACCCCAGTGGGACTCACTGACGGGGATCGATCAGTAAAATATCGCTAAAATATAAAAATGTTTTAAATGGGTATGCAACTTACCTCCCCTAGAGCGCACCGTTTGACCCTCCCACACAGAGAGGGAAGATACTCGCCATCATCACAGGAGAAACACCAAAGGCTGTGTACTGGGAAATAAAAAATAACCAGTTAAAGGGACATTCCTGAGTTTGCTGCATTTTAAGATGTTTCCGACTAGTACATTATTTCTGCCATTAAACTTTCATATTAAATATATTTTCTTATTTAGAATATCAGTGTCTGTATATTCGTTGTGTTTCTGGTCATCTTGATATTTGTAAGAAGCCCAAACTGGATTTCGTACGTACAAAATAATAAATATATTTTAGGAAATAAAATGAAATTTAACCTAGTACAAATATTAGAACGACGAGAAACACGTTTAATATACAGCCATTAATGTTTTATGCGGAAAAAACATATTTGATCGTTTCAAAGTATCGTTTAGTCGATAACATCTTTAAGATTGCAGCAAACTCAGGAATGTCCCTTTAAAAAGTCTCCGTTGGTCGATAACATCTTTAAGATTGCAGCAAATTCAAGAGTGTCCCTTTTGACAAGATGGCAAACTTATAAGTATTTCACATAAATCAATCAACATGGATAGACTTTGTAAAATCAATATTGGATAACATTGGTTGTACATATATATGGATGTCACAATGTAATAGAATTTCAAGTGCTACACTTTTTAAAGAATTTATTTCTTTAAGACTTAAAGATCAGTTCCTACAAACATGGTACAGTCATATCGATAATTCCAGAGAAGCTTCAAATTACCAACTGTTAAAAGACGATGTTACATTTGAGACATATCTAACATCCCTTGAGAAAAAAAAACCCAACTTTGGTGTCCATTATTACGTTTTAGACTCTCAACTCACAATCTCCCCATTGAAACAGGTAGATGGACACGAATACCACTACATGATAGAATATGTCCCCTCTGCAACAGTAACGATATCGGAGACGAGTTCCACTATATACGGAAATGTCAATTTTTTTACACATCCATATAGGTATTTTAGCCAGGGGAGTTAAAAGTATTCATAATAAATTTACAGAAAATTGACAATTTACGAAGGACACCGATTTTCTTGCTGTTGAAGATATTATAAAATGTATATGTATTAGGTTTGGATTGACAGTATTGTGGTAAGTAAATAGTTCTGGATTCTTTAAAAAAAATTGCTTTGCTGGCGTTCAATAGGCGTTGTTTGTTGTCCGGTGTGTTTAGTTGTTTGTACATTGTTTTAACTTCCGTGTACTTTCTTCTGAGTGATCTGCACTGATGTCCAAACCATGTCTTGTTACTGATGTTTTTGCGCTTGGGTTTAACTCGGGTGCGTGTGTAACCGAAAGTGTCGGCTGCTGTATCAATCAACAGGTTCCCAGTGATGTCCACCGCGACGTTAAGATCCTCTTTAGAGATGTGTTCACTTAGCTTATCTAATCTAGATTGGCTTTTATGTCACTGATAATATCACGGTTTAATTTCTCGTTATAGCTGTTTGCCTTATTTGCATTCCAGCGGGCAGCGTGGCCCAGTGGTACAGTGCCCGCCTGATGCGCGGTCGGTCTAGGGTCGATCCCCGTCAGCTGACCACTGGGGTTTTTTCTCGACATAACCATATGTCCGACGCCGATATAACCGTAATTAAAATGTGTTGAGTGCGTCGTTAAACAAACTAACAAAAACAAAAACAAAAAAAAATATTTGCATTCCAAGTTCGTGGTATCGATTCCTTTCGTTTGTTAGTTTCATGTTCACAGTCTGTTGTTAAAATATTTAAGCAAATAGTTAATGGGCTGTGTATGTCCGAGAATAACGGTTCGAAGTCATGAACATTAAACTTTAGTATTTTAGAAAGTGTACATAATGAAGCTACGGCATAGTCGACAACGCTAGTTCCTTTGCGAGTAAATTTCCCAATATCGCGGTCTTCATCCACCCTTCCGTTGACAATATATACATTGTTGTTTTTACAAAAAAAACAATATTAATTTGTATCCATGGCTATTTGGTTTACCGATATCTTGGTTATGTCTTTCTATGCAGAGTCCAATATTCAACAACTTGTAAGGTTCATTCATGTAATGAGAAAAGTTATCTGATAATCCTATGACATTTGTTGGGTCGCTATCACAGACTATATACTCTGGTAGCAATCTCATTCTTGCGTTAATGTCACCGATAAGTAGGATATTATGTTCAACTGATGCGCTGTCGTTCATTTCCTTCAGTATTGTTTTAAAATAATCATTATTGAAATACGGGGAACCTTCGGGATATATATATACAAATGTTTGATACCCCGCCTGCTACCGATTGTGATCGGACTGCTGGTGCTCTCTTGTACCTGCCAGTGCAGGCGGTCCCTACTCTCTCACCCCTACCTTTTCTGTCCTGGACGGAGGAGCTGGCCCAGGCTGGCTCCTGTACCCATGGCAGGCGTGCGCTACAACAGCTTGCTCTGAATGTGGATGTTAAACCCTATGACATGACATGACATGACAGTGTTTGATAGATCTGTCCGTATAATTGGGCTGGGAAATGTGAACCATATTACGTACTGCGATGTCTTTTCATGAACATATATTTGACCAGAAATAGTATTTTTAACGTCGAGCGCAATAACACCTGAACACGTTATAGTGTGTAACTGCATTTTGTATTCAAATGCCATGGTATGTGCTATCTTGTCTGGGGAATGATACATATAAAACCGGCCTCGGTGGCGTCGTGGTTAGGCCATCGGACAACAGGCTGGTAGGTACTGGGTTCGGATCCCAGTCGAGGCATATGATTTTTAATCCAGATACCGACTCCAAACCCTGAGTGAGTGGCTCAATGGGTAGGTGTAAACCATTTGCACCGACCAGTGATCCATAACTGGTTCAATAAAGGACATGGTTTGTGCTATCCTGCCTGTGGGAAGCGCAAATAAAAGATCCCTTGCTTCCAATCGAAAAGAGTAGCCCATGATGTGGCGACAGCGAGTTTCCTTTCAAAATCTGTGTGGTCCTTAACCATATGTCTGACGCCATATAACCGTAAATAAAATGTGTTGAGTGCGTCGTTAAATAAAACATTTCTTTCTTTCTTTGATACATATAAAAGACCTCTTGTTACTAATGGAAACATACCCTAGTGGTATTGATAAGCAAAAACAAATTAGAACTTTTCACTTACCTGCTACGTGCCCGAAGATAACGAAGACGCAAAAGATAACAATCCCTAAAGTGAAAACAAAGTACAAATTATACGTTTTATATCCGTGAATATATCATAGGTTTATATTTTTATATCCGTGAATATATCATAGGTTTGTTTTGTATATCCGATAATATATCATAATTTTGTTTTTATATCCGTGAATATATCATAGGTATGTTTTTATTGTTTCGTGGTGCTTTATTTTTAATTATTATGTCGTGTTTTGTTTTCTTAAGCTTTTGTGTATGTGTGTGAGTGTGTGTGCGCGCGCGTGTCTCTGTGTGAGTGTGTGTGCGCGCGCGTGTCTCTGTGTGAGTGTGTGTGCGTGCGTATCTGTGTGTGTGTTTGTGTGTGTGTGTGTGTGTGTGTGTG
>JAECMU010005880.1:0-12155 GCA_016106625.1 Dracogyra subfuscus | reverse complement strand
CGTGGTGCAGGGGTGTAGCATTCTCTTTGAGAATGGCCAATACAGCGATTTTAGTTTCTAGTAAAATTCAGTATCCGTAAAATTCTGTGATATTTGTGTTTTTGTACAGTTCTTTACACTGTTTTTCTTTAAACCTTGACTTTATATATTGATGTTGATCATCACTTTTATTTCCCTTTACCATAGTTTGACACCCAATAGTCGATTTATTTTTCGTGCTGGTGTGTCGTTAAACATTCATTCATTCATTCATTCATTCATTCCATACGAACAGTGGCGTAAGGAGGGGACACGGGACCATTCCCCCATCCATGATACCTTTTTTCTTAATGTATAAAATCATTTATAAATTTATAAAACCATACACACACACACACACACACACACACACACACACACACACACACACACACACACACACACAAACACACACACAGTGTGGCTTGCGCCCACCCCACCGCAATAAAATCCTGGCGTAGTGCATACGAATATCAAAATCGCATGCGAGTATCAACATCACATATGAAAGTATCAACATCATATACGAATATCAACATCATATGCCAATATGGACATTGCATACGAGTTTCAGCATAAAATAAAATTATCGCAAGAAACAGATGAAAGAAAACGAAAGAAAGAAATGTTCTGTTTAACGTCGCACTCAACACATACTATTTACGATTATATGGCGTCAGACATATGGTTAAGGACCACGCAGATATTGAGACAATGAATGAATAAATGAATGAATGAATGAATCAATCAATGTTTAACGACACCCCAGCACGAAAAATACATCGGCTATTTGATGTCACACTATGGTAAAAGCAAAACATAGATATTGAGAGAGGAAACCCGCTGTCGCCACTTCATAGGTTACTCTTTTCGACTAGCAGCAAGGGATCTTTTATATGCACCATAAAGCACGTACATGCCACGGCCTTTGATATATACCAGTCTTGGTGCACTGGCTGGAACGAGAATAGTCCAATGGGCCCACCGACGCGGATCGATCCCAAACTGACGGCGCATCAGCGGCTATGTCCCTCCCCATCATCAGTATATTAAATGCACATGTTTGGTGTGCGGTAGCCTATAGGACATATCCCAAAACTGGTACTTACATAATGGGTTATTTCCCAATCCAACCAATACGTTATGATTCGTGGGTTTTATTTTGGTAAATTGTAATCGTAGGCCTGTACACAATAATGGTTCCCATTGATAGACATTTGAAAGTTGACGGGTTTTTTTTATCAGTAAATAGCAAATTCAAACAATAAAAATTACCCCAAAACCCCCACAATACCAACTGTATGATCAACAGAATGAAAAGGATTGACAGAAATTATGTTTCACAGTGATTATGGACCTTCCTAGAAATTGTCAAAATCAAGAATGACACCCCACGCACGTATACGGGGCAACTGCGTGATGTACGTGCAAACTACGAAATGTGTTTCGGTGTGTTGATAAACAAACCTGAACGTTCTTTGCTATGATTTTTTTTTTTTTTTTTTTTTTTAACGACGCACTCAACACATTACAATTACGGTTATATCGGCGTCGGACATATGGTTATGTCGAGAAAAAACCCAGTGGTCAGCTGACGGGGATCGATCCTAGACCGACCGCGCATCAGGCGGGCACTGTACCACTGGGCTATGCTGCCCGCTTCCTCTTTGCTATGATGTCTGTGGTCAAAACGTTTGGTCTAATAGTTGATATTAATATTAATATTTCAGGTTCCCCTACTTTTTTCAAGTGTGCAACATTAGCTAGTCATTATCAACGAATGTGCTAAGGTCTTATCAATCAAATGGTTTGGGTCTTATTAATCAAATGGTTTGCTTCCTAACAAATCGACTCACTGATGGATATTTACTTTGCTAATGCAATGCGTTTTGCCAGACTGTTGTAGAAATCATTTTTTTTTTAATTTATTGTTTCTGTTTATAAATTCACCTTCACTAATTAAACTACTGAAACAAACTATTGTCTGTACCGTACTTCACTGCACCGTTTGCACCGTTATCGAACGACCCCGCTGTGCTGCTATCCCGAGCAGAACGCTTAATTGGAATTCAATGAACACGTATAGTTGTGGGCGCACTGCGAAGACCGCCACCCTTGCCTTTCAGTCGGTAATTATAAACAAATATTGGCGTTTGTCCCGCTCGGCGTCTTCCATTCGTACAGTCAACTGCGGGTATCGAGACTACGTGCAACTAGGTGAACCAATCAAACGTGTGATTCGAAACTACGAGGGCTTAGGCAATGCAACAGTAGAATCAACTGTGTGAATCGAAACTACAAAAGCTAGTTTGTTTTAACTACACCACTAGGACACATTAATATATTAATTATCGGTTATTGGATATATATGGTAATCTTGATATATAGTATTTGAGAGGAAACCCGCTACATTTATCTTTGATCAATAGCAAGGCATCTTTTATATGCACCATCCTATAGACAGGGTAACATATACCACGGCCTTTAGTATACAAGTCATGGTGCATTGGCTGGAACGAGAATTAGCCCAATAGGCCCACCGACGAGGATCGATCATAGAGCGACCGCGCATCAGGCGAGCTCTTTATTAGAACTGGGCTATGTCCCGCCGCCGAAACTACAAGGATTAGATGAAGCAATAGTAAACTTAACTGTGTGAATCAAAACTATAAGCAAAGAAACTACAAAGACTTAAGTGAAGCAATAATAGAATCTATTGTGTGGATGGAAACTATAAGCACCTGGGTGATGCAATAGTGGGATCAAGCAACACCAAAATCAACCATTCGACTCGAGACTATAAACAACTGAGTCCAACGAGTGAACTGACACTAGAATCAACTGCTTGAATCGAGACTGCAAGCAACTCGCTCAATGGAAACTAGAAATAACTCGGAGAAGTAACACTAGAATCAACTGCTTGAATCGAGACTGCAAGCAACTGGTTGAATGGAAACTAGAAATAACTAGGAGAAGTAACACTAGAATCAACCGCTTGAATCGAAACTACAAAGCAACTTGTTGAATGGAAACAAGAAATAACTAGGAGAAGTAACACTAGAATCAACTTGTTGAATGGAAACTAGAAATAACTAGGAGAAGTAACACTACAATCAACTTGTTGAATGGAAACAAGAAATAACTAGGAGAAGTAACACTAGAATTATGTGAGTGAATTGAATATTAACTGCAATTAACTATGTGGAGCAAGACTGATAAACAAAATGACGTCGGAGAAAAACTAATTTTGGTTGCTTTTGATTTACGGCATGCAAGCCGTACTAGCTGGAGGCGGGGTAGAGAAAGCAAGGGGTGTGTGGCAGTTGCTTTCTCATCGAAAAAACTACGAAAAAGTGCACTTTTGCTTGAAAAGTAATTATTGTCTTATTGAAGTAGACCCTATATTACTGTACCCTGATTGTATTTCTGCCCTTCCCCTCTAGCTATTTAAGTCATAGTGTAGTCCTACACCGTCCAAGAGACTTCGGTAAAACGGACATGGATAAAGCTATATACAGTTTTGGATTTGATAAAACACAGATAAAGACTACCAACAAAAGTTTAATAACAAAGACCAACAAGACGAATGGAAAAACTAATATCACCAACATACTCTAGTAACCAAATATAAATTAAACTCTCCACACTAAGATTAATATCAATAATTTGTTTAAACAAACTTTGTTAGATGTTTTTTTTAACCTAAATTCGCCATATCCGATTCCATTTTTAGGGTTTTGTTTATTAATATCAGTCATGCATTGATAGCTTTACACTATTACTTTGATAGACCTTGAAAATGACCTTGAGAAAACCGAAAACAAATATTTAGGACATTAACTATAGCAATTGAAAAAAGGTCATCAAACAAAAGAACTAAACAAGGACATTAACCAAAAGAACTGAAACAAACTAAAACAACTAAAATAACACAAACTGGGTGTTATACTTACCATGGGTCCCGTCTCTACAATATCCTTACTTTTCCGTCTCGTATCCATTGTGGCAAAGCGTGTTTGTTACGCGGGTAAATCGCTGAACGTATTGGAAACGCTTCGGTATGACCAACGTATGGTTCTTACAAACAACCCACTTGTCAGTCTATACGGATGGTAGATCGTTTTCCCATGATCAATGTGTTTTGTGACGAACGCCAAGGAAATGCACCTTGCTATTTGCAAATGGTGTGAGAATTCTGTGACGTGAACAATAGAACAGATGTCCGTCTACTACAGTTGAAAATGTCTGTATATAAAAGTAAAACTAATTTTCTTTCCTCTTAAACAAAACCTCCAAATCAGACAGGTTTATGTTCCAGAAGTCAAATGTTCCGCGTTTCCTTACTAGTGAGTGTTTAGTGTACTTAACACCTTGTTATAAACTATACACAACGACAGAATGTCCAGTAATTTATAACATGCTTTTGAAAATCTCATGAAATAAATCAAAAACAATTACTGCATCAACGAAAGCACTAATTACGAATTCGTTTGATAAATGTTGAACGTTAGCACGTTTTAATGAGTCTTAGGTGCATTGAAACACTGTAAGTTATGATTGTTCGTATACACATCGGAGCACACATTTTCACAATTCCAATAACAGTTTGGATTAAGAATATATACAGTGTTTGAACACGTAGAAACTCGAGCACATGTTTACAGAAACTCATCACCATTCACAGTTCCAGAAATTGTTCATGTTCATATGTTTCAAATTGTGGAACGAATACACCTCACTTTATACAGACTATATTGAACTGCGTTCGTTCACATTTAAATTGGGAGATAAAATGACATAAATCCTTTCCAAAAAATCTACACATGTCCTGAGTTCAGTGAATAAATTGAATAGTCGTCGTAATATGTGTTATATTTTTTTGCAGAAAAAACTTTTTCTTTCAAAATATTTGTATTATATAATTAAAATGTCATTATGTTTGTCGAAACACCTGATTATCAATTATTGATTAGTGTTTACACAGAAACAAGAACACGAAATTACATCTTTTCAGAAAGCCAGCACCAATCACAGTTGTAAACATCCATCATAGTTATATCTGTCATAGTCTCATACAATAAACCATGTGTTTGAATAACTAAATACTGGATATTGTTCCTTCACATACAAATTACATAATGACATTAATGTCACTTCGGGTAACAATATAATATGGATGAAGTAATCAAAGTTGTCAAATTAAGGTTTAAAATGATTGAGCTTGCGTGAAAAATACTGAGTAATTTTGTTTTAATTATTCAATTGTACTTTATAGAATACACATATTTGTCACTACAGTACAACAGAAATCCGCAAGACTCGCTTCGTGTAAAAACGTTCATAAGTTGAAATTAAACAACAATGTTCCAACTAGCTATATCAATGCTATGGCACCCAAATGTCATCCAAGTAACAACTGTAACACTGAAGTTTTAACTAAAACTGAAAAGCAAAACGTAAATATCTTAAAGCGTTCATTAATACTGCAACTGACTGTATCAGATCACCGCTTCTGGTTCTGTTTTTCCATTGTGCATTGGTTGTTTTCAAATATTGATTTGACTGACTTGATGCTGTAACATATATACGTATTCATCAAACTCTTCAAAGGAATAACTTCATTTTCTCATTAAACATCCAGCTAGTTTGCAATAAAAGTTCCAGACTGCAAACAGATATGCACAAGGTTATGGCTCTGCTTTCTGTTTTTGTGACGACGTTCCTTTTAGTACTGTTTAAAATTGGCGTGATTCTGCAAATTAGCAATACACTTATCCACCAAACTGGAAACTGATATGCAAAGAATTCTGGGCTCCTTTTAGTAGTGTTTAAAACACGACGTGATGCTGTGACATAACAATATACTTATCCATCAAACTCAACAAATATTTGTTTTTGAAACTTTCGCTGTGCATCCAAATCATTCGCAAATAGCCGAGTCAAATTGCAAACCGATAAGCAAAGCGTTCCGGCTCTTTTTAAGTATTGTTTAAAACTCGGCGTGATGCTGTAACTTGGCAGATTACCTCTCCACCACATTGAACAATTTCTGAAACCTCTTAATGTACACCCAACTGATTCGCAATAACAGAGTCCAACTGGAAACGGATATGGCTCTTTTTAAGTATTGTTTAAAAACGGCGTGATGCTGTAACATGGAACGAGTTCTCCCATTTATTTCCAGAACACTTAAAGTATCGGTAACAGTGTACCAGCCCAAGAAAAAAGTGTCTGGGTGACGAGCTGCAGCAGAGGTGGGTCTAAAACTCGCCCAATTGACTTACAACGTATCACGCTTCAAAACAATGCTCCACTTTCAACAGGTGCTAAGTTAATTGTATGGAGACACCTGATCTCAGTGTAAACACTGTGAATACGTTCAGCATTGTTTGTGAAAACACAACACAAATGATTCAGGTTCGACTAAGCCATAACCTATAAACACATCTTTAGTGGAACCGCCAAGAGCCACGTCATAGCTTTCTCTTGTCACGTGTTTAAATACGTTATGTTTGTAACAAATACTGATATGTCATTTCCGTTTGTTTCTAATACTGATATGGAGAAGTAATAGCGTTCGTTTGTAACGAATATTAAGAAGTCACGCTTTCAGCTTTCCTGTCACGAATACCGATATAGAAAACAGTTATGGTGAACGAATAATTCTCCTATCTAGCATTCCAAATCCAAAATGGCAAACACTATTTAGTGTTATAATTGAAACGAGCCTCTGTAGTTGTTAAGGACTGTTTTATGAACAACAGTTCGTATTTAAAGTTTTGTTTCAATAAATATTGTGAAAATATTTAGTATTTATTGGACTTTTCAACCATCATATTCAAAAACATCTAATGCCAATTGCTTTTACAAATATCTTGTAAAATACTTTAAGTTGGTTTTAAATCTGCATCATCGCGAACACCTGTTAAAAGTAACAATAAATGGTGGATATTCTGTTGTCTCCTCCATGTTCACCCAACAACTCGCATAGAAAACGATTAATTAAACAATTACTGAGGTGCGCTGCTAATTATAACAACCATGTTTCGTTTCATAAACTGATGAGGAATCAATTACAAACTTCAGTAGAGGGCACAGTAAGTTGGCAAACTTGTATTCAATCCTTTAATTGTTTATACAAGAAAATATATTTTCAAATAATCCAAACTTAATAAGCAGAAGTCCCTAACATTGCTGATAGAATTCAGACGGTAACACTGGCATATGTCAGACTCGGTACTTCACACTGGCGTTAAATGAGCGGAAAATGTATCCTCGTTCTCCACAACCTTAAACTGTTTTTCTTCTGTCAAGGAACATCTCCACTTTTCGACATGGCTACCGGTTTTCCAATTAGAACTTTTGAGTTTCCTGCAGATTATATGATAGTTCCAAGGTCAAATAATAAAACGGAAATAATGTTCATCAACACAAAAGTACACTTCCGGAAAACAGAATCTGCTTAGCTTGCTCAAATGTTTCAGTTTTGGAAACTTCAAGACACAAAATGCCAATTTTTGCACAACGTTTGGTGTAAAATCCAAGTAATATTTAAAAACAGGGATTTTGATCGTATATTTTTAAAGTATAAATGATTTTAACAAATATATTTTCACTGATAACCACTCATAGATCTATACAAAATTGTTTAACAGATATTCAGCAAGTTTTGCTTTCTCTATATCATATAGGCATGATCTCTACTCGATCTATCTCTTACGATCTTTATTCGACCCGAAGCTTTAAACTATAGATAATATACTCTTTTGTTCCCCTTGTTCTCGTTTCCCGCAGGTTATTTTTGTCATATCGTATATTGAACACCGTCGAATTATATCTCAACCAGATTGTGTGCAGGTCACGTTGATATTTTCCGGAGATGAGCTAAATGTCACTCACGTGTTGCATGTTATGATACGTGTGTTGGCGCGCTCCACGTCACGGGCCCGGATGGCGGGTGCACTGTCGCTGACGTAGAGACGAGAGTGGTACCGTTTATCTGATTATCTCTGAGTTACTGGTAATAGAAAATGTGTGACTAACGACTGGTTTGAATAGTCAATAGCTACTTTTTGAGAATTCTTGCCAAACTGTAGTCCGGTGGTTACTACCGTCGACTTCCTTTCTGATGTGGCCTCAGATTACAATTATCTTCCCGGAATCCGGAAATTTAACCGCGCAAGTAGTCTGCTGTTTGACTGTGATTATTTCATTGCAGACAGCTATGAAGTGGCAGATATTTGACAGGGGAGACAGGGGAGAGCATGTAGTTTGTAAACATGTGTAACTTGTTCACATTGAAGACTTGTTTGTGGTATTTCCGGCCCATCCAAAAGTAGTGTTTTTTGTTTAAAATGGGTGTACTCCGGTCTGGTTTAGAAGGTGTATCTCTTTAAACCAATATGCTGGGACAAAGAGCTGGATAACAGGAATTGTCCTTTTCAGGGTATTTGTCCCCCATGCAGGCAAAGGTACATACAAAAATCCACGGGTCTGATATTAATAAAAATGTTATAGCCACTAAGGCTATATAGAAATATATAGCAAAATTAATTATGGTCTGAGGCCATGTTGGTATTTGTCACGTGACAGGGCTGTATTCGGCACCTTGATTTTGTTACGAGTACGGGGTTGGGATGTAGCCCAGTGGTTAAACGTTCGCTTGATGTGCGGTCGGTTTGACATAGATCCCCGTCTGTGGGCCCATTGGATTATTTCTCGTTCCAGCCAGTTCATCACGACTGGTATATCAAAGGCCGTGGTATATGCTATCCTGTCTGTGGGACAGTGAATACACATGATGGACAAATGTAGCAGGTTTTCTCTCAAAGACTATATGTCAAAATGACCAAATGTTTGACATTCAATAACGGATGATTAATAAATCAATGTGCTCCAGTGGTGTCGTTAAACAAAACAAATGTTTAACTTTGTTACGATTACTCGCGAAGGATTTCACTGAATCCCCTTCTATCACATTCATTTAAAGGGACATTCCTGAGTTTGTTGCAATGTTTAAAGGGACATACCTGAGTTTGCTGCAACCTTTAATATGTTGTTGATTAACTGAGCCTTTTTAACCATTATAATTACATCTGTTTTTTTCTGCATAAAAATGTTAGTGGCTATATTTTAAAAGTGTTTCTGATCGTTCTATATTTTTACTAGGATAAATTTCATTTTATTTCCTAAAAAGGATTTTTTCGTACGTACGAAATTATTTGTTGACAAAATCCAGTATGGGCTTCTTACAAATATTAAGACGACCAGAAACATATTGAATATACAGAAACTAATATTCTAAAACAAGAAAATATATTTCATATGTAAATTTAATCGTAGAAATATGTTATTAGTCGGAAACATCTTACAATGCAATAAACTCAGGAATGTCCCTTTAAGATGTTATCGGCTAACAGACACTTTTTAACGATTGTAATTATATATCAAATATATTTTTCTGCACAAAATATTAGTGGCTGTATATTAAACTTGCTTCTGACAGTTCTAATATTTGTACTAACTTAATTTTCCTTCTGTTTCCTAAAATATTGTTTTTGTCGTATGTACGAAATTATTTGAAGACAAAATCCAGTTTGGGCTTCTTACAAATATTAAGACGACAAGAAACACATTAAATATGCAGACAGTAATATTCTAAACAAGAAAATATATATAAAATGTAAGTTTAATCGTAGAAATATTTTATTAGTCGGAAATATCTTACAATGCAGCAAACTCGGGAATGTCTCTTTAAACTCGCTCCGGATGTGAACTGGCCTGGTGCTTATAAACCTTTCAGAGTCTAGACTCGAGACTCTAATAGAGTCTTAGGCATGAACGCCATGATAACACCATATACATTGTATGCACGTGACGTCATTTGAGATTGAGTCTAGACTCTAAACGTTTTGTAAGTACGGGCCCAGGTACCAGGATGCGAACCCAGTACCTGCCAACCTTAAGTTCGAACAACTTCCAATGTACTGGTTTTATGTACTCGATAATTCAAACACCAATGGAGTTCATCTACATTAGCAGCCTTGGCCATGCGTTAATACAACTAAGTCTGGACTTAAGCTTCTACAAAGTCACTCTGGCGACTTTACCAATATGACAGTCTCATACACACAGCACACAGACGTTCAGATCTGAACCCTGGGGATATCTTTTTGTTGCCAGTTACACCACTATGCATTAATTCCTACATGCGCAACAACTGACATTTGGAGCAATCGCGATCTTGTTAGAACATCATTGTGTCTGGTTTATGCAGAGTTACAATTTTAAAAGTGTAATTAGAGATTACAAGTCGCTCTGAGACTCCATTCACAAGCTCAGTCTGCGTACAGAGCACTGCAGGTAGAATATGAACGACAAAATCGTTATCCACATATTATCAAGACCGTATCTGTGCATTGATCTTGGTCGTCAATAACGGTTTTGTCGTTCAGCGCCCTAATTCACTAAACTCGCAGTGCAATGCTAAAAGACTTGCAAAGAGGATGCTTTGTTGTCTAGCAGAACCAGGGCTTCTTGAATTTTATTTTAAAAATCCACTAGCCATGGGACCAGTGATATTACAAATGTACTAGCCATGAATATATATTCACTAGCCCTACTTTATATACAATTTTACTAATAGTAATAATCAGATATGTCACCTAAAGAGGGAGATTGAGCTTAAAAATCCTTAGATTGGGGTGGAAAGAGGGGGCAGGATATTCATATTTACAAAATATGTAAATGCTGCATTTGACAAGAAGTTTTGTTCCACTAGCCGTTGTGCTAGTTATAGTAATTATTTACTAGCCCAACACATAATATCACTAGCCATGGGAGTGGGGCTACCATAATCTAGAAGCCCTGAGAACCTAAGACAGCTTTGTGAATTAGGCCCGAGAGTAGCGAAAAAAGGAGTGTTAGTATCAAACTCACACTACTGGATTAGAATCAATGACATGCACAACAACAACGACAACAAATGTAACAATGCAACTGCCCCATCTTTCTGTCCTTTACCCAGAAAATCTTTCCCGAGGACGCCCATACTCAGGAACAGTAAGCGGGCAGCATAGCCCAGTGGTACAGTGCCCGCCTGATGCGCGGTCGGTCTATGATCGATCCCCGTCAGCTAACCACTGGGGTTTTTTCTCGACGCCCATATAACCGTACTAATAATGTGTTGAGTGCGTCGTTAAATAAACAAGAACAAAAACACAAAAAATCAGGAACAGTAAAGTTTGTTTTGTTTAACGACACCACTGGGACACAGTGATTAATTAATCATCAGCTATTGGATGTCAAACATTTGGTAATTCTTACTCGTAGTCATGAGAAGAAACCCGCTACATTTTTCTTAATGCAGCGAAGGATCTTTTATATGCACTTTCCCACGGACCGAAAATCACATACCACGACCTTTGTTCAGTTGTCGTGCACGGATTGCAACGGTAAAAGAAAACCCAATCAGCTGAATAGATCCACCGAGATGGTTCGACCCTGCGACGCAAGCACCTCAAGCGAGCACTCAACCGACTGAGTTAAATCTCACCCCCTACTCAGAAACAGTTTCCTTGACCTTTGAACGGAAAACCTATAAACGAAATGCCAAGGACATAAACCACGATGAAAGGACCATCGTGACATGTCAAAAACAAATCCCAACGACAAACATGTCACATGAGGGATGTTGTGCACCAGGATGTACTTGGTGTAAGTAATGAGGTCTTGTTAGCTGCGTTCTCTCTCGTGAACTTATATCACAGTTATCAGTGACAGAGGAGTACACAAGCGGGCGAGGTGAGCCAAGCCCTCGCATTCATCAGCTTTATGTCGCCCTGCCAATGAAAGTCAAGCGACATCAATGATGATTTGTAAAATAAATTTTAAAATAGGCTACGAGATGTTGATAGTTCATAATATGTCTCTATACTGTAATACCATCAAATGTATTTATATTGTTATATATGTATTACGAAATATATTCACTATATATACCGGTATATATATATATATATTCAGACTAAATATCACAGAAATATATATATATTTTTTTATTTTTTTTTTATTTTTTATTTAACGACGCACTCAACACATTAAATTACGGTTATATCGGCGTCAGACATATGATTATG
>JAECMU010005868.1:0-11198 GCA_016106625.1 Dracogyra subfuscus | reverse complement strand
TTCTGTGTGAATGCTACAATTACTTGCTTATAATATTAAATTATTTACAGGTAAATCCAACCAACTTTTATAAATATATCGGATATGCAGGTCTTGTCTCTCTGTGCTAAATGATATCTGTCGTATAAGGATTGTTGTAAACCAGTGTTTGTCAACCACATATCTGTTAATAATGAAACATTATAGAATACAGAAATAGTTTGGTAACAACAATGGTACAGTCAGTGCTGATCACTTAATATAGATATATGTGTAATTAAATAATATTCCTCTTTAAAAAACAAAACAAAAAAACAAACAAAAAAAACACACACAAAACAAACAAAAAAGCACACCTCAAAACATGTTATACTTCTGTGTGAATGCTACAATTGCTTGCTTATAATATTAAATTATTTACAGGTAAATCCAACCAGCTGTACCAAAACATACCCTACATGCCAAGAGGTTGATGCAATTACTTTTTGAGTAGTACACGTGTTTTAATTAGAAATCGCAGACAGCATTCAACAAATAAAGATAAAAGTTAATTTTAGTAAAGGAAGTTGCTCTGTTCTGTACTAATTTTAATTTAGTAATCTAGTCCGGGAGTGGCAGTCCTCCGTCAGCAGTGCAGGACTGCATTCTTCAGTAAAGGATCTCCTTGGGAATAACAGTTCTCATTGAGCGGTGCAGGAAGACTGCATTCTCCAGTAAAAGATCTCTTTGAGAGTGGCTGTCCTCCTTCAGCCGTGCTGGAAGACTGCATTCTCCAGTAAAGGATGTCCTTGGGAATGGCAGTCGATGTTACGATACTATCACATCTCCGTCACCATCATATTTCCATATATATAGACAGGACAATACATATCATAGGTTTTGGTGTACGAGTCGTGTAGGTCACGTTGAAACGGAGAGAAAAACCGAGACAAGAGAGGTGAACGATCTTACGATAACATCACGTCTTGGACGAGCGCGCTACCACTGACCTATATTTCACCACTGCTGCACAAGGTATAGGAGGACAAATCTGTCACTGCCCTGACACACTAGACATATGACAGTCCGCGGCCTTAACATCAGGAACTCTGAATCATCCCATATAATATCGAATGGAAAATAAACCGTACCGTGAACGGCACTAGTAAACATTTGGCACCAACGAGAACCTAAGCAGGATATAGCTCAGTGCTCGACTGAAAAAAAACAACTATGTTTAACGATAACACTAGAGCACATTTATTGATTAATCATCGGTAATTGGATGTCAAACATTTTGTAATTCTGAAATCTAGTCATCAGAGGACACCTACTACATTTTTCTAATGTCATGCGCTACCACTGACCTATATCTCACCACGACTGCATAAGGTATAGGAATACAAATCTGTCAGTTGGCCAGTCTAATTAAAATTAGCTCCACTCAAAACTATTACATGTGGATCTAACAGCAACCCATTGGAGCTCACTGCCCAGACACACTAGACAAATGACAGTCCGCGGTCATAACATCAGGGGCAAGCTAAGCGGGATATAGTTCAGTGCTCGACTGAAAAAACTATGTTTAACGATAACACTAGAGCACATTTATTGATTAATCATCGGTCATTGGATGCCAAACATTTGGTAATTCTGAAATCTACTCATCAGAGGACACCTACTACATTTTTCTAATGCAGCCAGGGATAGTTTATATGCACTTTCCCACAGACAGAAAAAACACATACCACTGCCTCTGAACGGTTGTGGTGCATTGGCTAGAACGACAAGAATCTGCAATCAGCTGAATTGATCCATCGAGGTGGTTCGATCCTGCGACGTAAGAACCTCAAGCGAGCACTGAGGTGGTACCATGGGTCGTCTGTTACACAAACCAAATAGTCGTATGTTACACAAACCAAATAGTCGTCTGTTACACAAACCAAATAGTCGTATGTTACACAAACCAAATAGCCGTCTGTTCGACAAACCAAACAGACATATATTAGACAAACCAAATAGCCGTCTGTTAGACAAAACAAATGGTCGTATATTAGAAAAACGAAATAGTTGTATGTTAGACAAACGAAATAGCCGTATGTTAGACAAACCAAATAGCAGTCCTGAGTTTGATCCAATGTTTAAGATGTTATCGACTAACAGAGACTTTTTTTAACGATTGTAATTACATGTCAAATTAAAAAAAAAACAATCTGCATAACATAGTACTGTGTGTATATTAAACTTCTTTCTGATCGTTTCCTAAAATATATGTTTTCGTACGTACGAAATTATTTGAAGACAAAATCCAGTTTGGGCTTCTTACAGATAATATGAGGTCCAGACACAAATATTGCAAACAGGAAAATATATTTAATATGTAAGTTTAATCATAGAAATATTTTATTAGTCGGAAACATCTTAAGAATACAGCAAACTCAGGAATGTTCCTTTAAAATGCTTTGAGTTGTCGTTTAACACATAACGAACTATTCTTGGTATACCAAGTTCAAAAATCAAATAGCTCTTCTCTTTTATTTTCGGTGGACCGTTAAAAATGTGTCCATTACCTCCATTCAAACTGAGCACCTTTTCCATTTGGCTTTAATCCTATGGGACACTCCAAATTTAATAACACCAAAACAAACCTCCGCCTGTTACCGGCTCCGGTCGCGCTGCTGGTGCTCTCTTGCACTTACCAGTTAAGGCGGTCCCTTGTCCCACCCATCACAGTCCTTCCCTGCCCTGACAGGCGTACGGTACAACAGCTTGCTCTGAATATTCCTGTTAAAGACTCTGACCTGACCTGACCTGACCTGACCTTACCTGTTTAACATATACCCCCCCCCCCCCGCACACACTTTTCGACAAAAGAACCAGTAGACCACCTGAACAACTAGATATCGTGCAGAGGGTCAACAGAACAGTGAAGAGGGTCAGCATAACAGTACAGAGGGTCAACAGAACAGGACAGAGGGTCAACAGAACACGAAGTGCTGCTGCCAGCCATGACCTCGGTGACCCGAGAAGCCTCCACTCATAACTACTCTGGTTATTCCCTATTCCCAGGAAGAAGAAGTGTGACGCAGCCCAGTGGTAAAGAGCTAGATTGGTGCGCGGTCGGTCTGAAATCGATCCCCATCGGTGGGTCCATTAGACTATTTCTCGCTCCAGTCATTTCAACTTATTTTCGTGCTTATATCCAATTAAGGTTCAAACACGCTGTCCTGGGCACACACCTCAGCTATGTGGGCTGTCTGTCTAGGACAGTGGGTTAGTTGTTAGTTAGTCAGTGGTTAGTGAGAGAGAAGAGGGTGTAGTGGCCTTACACCTACCCATTGAGCCCTTAAGAACTCGCTCTGGGTTGGAGCCGGTACCGGGCTGCGAACCCTGTACCTACCATCCTCTAGTCCGATGGCCTAGCCACTACGCCACCGAGGCCGGTTCGCTCCAGTCAGTGCA
The DNA here is from genome assembly GCA_016106625.1 of Dracogyra subfuscus. Lineage (NCBI taxonomy): Eukaryota > Metazoa > Mollusca > Gastropoda > Neomphalida > Peltospiridae > Dracogyra > Dracogyra subfuscus. The sequence continues at coordinate 7,778 of JAECMU010005868.1, read as the reverse complement.
CCACGACTCGTATATCAAAGGTAGTGGTATGTGCGATCATGTCTGTGGTATGGTGCATAAAAACGATCCCTTGCTATTAATGGAAAAATGTAGAAGTTTTTCTCTCCAAGACTATATGTCAACATTACAAAATAATTGACATCCAATAGCCGATGATTATTATATCAATGTGCTCTAGTGGTGTCGTTAAACAAAACATATAAACTTTATACCAGGAAACCCACAACGCTTGGCAAGCTGCCTGGTTACCAACCACGGTGGTGTAGTGGTTGAGCCACTGAACTTATGGCTGGTAGGTACTGAATTCGAATCCTGGTACTGCCTCTCACACAAAGCGAGTTTAACGTCTCAATGGGTTAGTATAAGACCACGACACTGACTTCTCTCTCACTAATCTCTAACATCTAACCAGACAGCAAAGATAACTGACGTATGTGTCCAGGACAGCGTAATTGAATCTGAATTGGATTTAAATACGAAAATAAATATCAAGAAACAATGGCAAGATGCATGGTATACCAGCCTACCCTATCCCACTCCCAATCTACACAATTGCACGGGTTTCACCTGGGTTGTCGTGCCACGATCAGAAACTGCCAGGCCCTATGTGTAACCTAGGGATACATCACAGCATTATAGAAGTATAATTAGCGAACTACTCTCGATTCTCTAATGTCAAACCTATACTACATAGCTCTGGAACATTCTTTTTGACCGACCGTTCAAAATTGCGCTCGATTTCCTCAACCAAATGTGCGCACCTTTTCTCTTTGGCATAATACTTTACGCCATTCAAAATTCCATAGCACCATCACCCCCAACCCCGCCTGCTACCGACCTTGGTCGGGCTGCTGGTGATCCCTTGCACCTGCCAGTACAGGCGATCCCTCCCCCCTCTTTCCTGTACTGGATATAGGAGCCGACCGAGGCCGGCTCTTGTGCGCAGGACAGGCGTACGCTACAACAGTTTGCTCTGAATGTGCACGTAAAGCCCTATGACCTGACCTGACCTGCATGACAGATGTGTTTGTTTTGTGTTTAACGACACAACTAGAGCACATTGATTTATTAATCATCGGCTATGGGATGTACCACATTTGGTAATGTTTGACACATAATCTTGGAGAGGAAACCCGCTACATTTTTCCATTAGTAGCAAGGTATAATTTAAAAATGTACTTTCTCACAGACAGGATGGCACATACAGCAGCCTTTGATATGCTAGTCGTGGTGTACTGGCTGGAAAGAGAGATAGCCCAATTGGCCTACCGATGGGGAGGATTGATCCCATAGCGACCGAGTATCAAGCGAGCGCTTCATCACTGGGCTATGTCCCGCTCCTATAGAGAGAGAGAGAGAGAGAGAGAGAGAGAGAGAGAGATTGAATATAGTCAACGAGTGTTCAAAGCAGGTATTTTTCAAGAATAAATATTGTAATGGCAATGTTTACACTCCATTTGAAGCCCATCACAACCCACGTGACCCGATCCATAGCACGTGCACAACACCATTGAGGCAAAAGTGGTTTTGATCGTGAGGTGTAATGTTTGCAATTTTGATTTTAATGATTGCAAATTTGTAAGTTTGTTCATTGAAGGCCATGAACAATAAAAAACGTTTTTTAATATTTGACTCTAAGGTCTCTATAGCATGGACATACATCCTCTATATTATTAGTATTACATACTGGACATATTCTTTGTTGTCTAGGAATATTTTTAAATCTAGCTTTCTCAATATTAATATTCAGTACACCACATCTAAGATTAAGCAAGGGTGTACGATATGTCAGTACCAAAATGTAAATATACATCAAAAGTGTAATCACATTTATATTTACAGTACACTTTTAAACGTACGCATCAGGCGGGCACTGTACCACTGGGCTATGCTGCCCGCGACGTTAGAACGTAGACAACTTTGCTATAGTATTTTGTACGTACGGATCTCTAAGACGTTGTTTGAGAACTTGAGCAGGTAAATGTAAAACGTTCTCATTATCCGTCACTTGCTCACAGTAGTCTGACACAACGACAACACGATATTTTCTATAACCTATTTCGATGCCACGTGCCGTCGGCATGTTGCACACAGGAACGTCAATAGCTGACGTTGCAAGGGCGATGGGTTGCAGTCGACGGGTAATTATCTGCGGACACGAGTACAACAAAAGGGCACCACATCTGATCGCCCCCGACTGGGTAGATCACGTGTGACGTCATAGGCAGATTTCTTGACAGTTACAGCAACCACTAATGAACCTTTTTTCAGATGTCGGGTGTCCGCGCAAACGATTAGAAATTGGATGCCTCCACGCACGGCGCCCATATGTTGAACCCATTTTGACCCAATTCCATCGACGTCAACGTCAACTGTGTGCAGAACGCCACTTGCGATGGACTCACAGGGAATGGAATAAAGTCGTGTTTAGCGATGAATCAAGATTCACACTGCGATTTGCCAATGACAGGCAGAGGATTTGGAGACGGCGTGGTGAACATCATGTTCAGTGTTGTGTCAGTGCTGCTGCATACCGCCACCAGGTGCTGGCCCAGGATCTTGTGTCCTTCGTGGCAGCGTATGGTCCAGGCATGATCTTTCAGCATGACAACGCCAGACCCCACACGACAGTCGTGAGAAGGGATTACACCTAAGGAACGCGGGCATCAGTATCATTGATTGGCCTTCAAGGTCGCCCGACCTGAGTCGTTGCATTGCAATACGGTCCATAATTCAATTATTTTTACAAAATGTCATTAATAAATGGAGCATTTGGTTGAATAAAGTATATTTAGGGAGAAATCAAATTAATTTTGTTCAGGTAATACTTTGTTAGACCATTAAATAAGTCAGTTGTCTGTGACAATATGCCTTGAACACCTGTGATGGATTATAAATGTTACAAATGTATTGGTTGTAAAAACAAATTAGATTCATCATGGCAAAAGAAAATTAGTCTTATTTTCTTTCATCTAGTACTACTGTAAGTAGCCTTGTGCTCGAAACATGTATGAGGTACCTATAAAAAAAGTACTCAAATTTTGTGCGGAGCTAGGGTAGTTATAGACACTACCTGTTATTTCTGAAATGAGCAGCTTGACCACAGTTTTGTGTGATTCACTTTAAGAGTGAGGGTTGGTAGTATTTATATCCGTGGGTTTTTGTTGATTGATAAGCTGCAGGTAAACGTTTTAGCCACATATGTTACTATTGTCGTATATGGGAAATGATTTGGTAGTATACATCTTATAGAAATAGTTTGTTGGTTTTGTTGGTTTGTTTAACGACGCACTCAACACATTTTAATTACGGTTATATCGGCGTCGGACATATGGTTATGTCGAGAAAAAAACCCAGTGGTCAGCTGACGGGGATCGATCCTAGACCGACCGCGCATCAGGCGGGCACTGTACCACTGGGCCACGCTGCCCGCTCTTATAGAAATATTACTAAACGTCGACGACTATTTTTCATAGAGCGATTTTATTAAAGTTGCTATTTTGCTGTTGTTTTGGTGAATTCGTAAAATATGTCAAATTATGAATAGGCCAGGCCTCCGGTAATCGAAAATACGCGCGACCCATTATTCGGTTACGCAGAAATAAATTCATGCAACCCATTTTCTTTTTGCATAACCCCTTATATCCAAGCAAATGGTGCTAAACATTTTGCGCGAACAACAACTAGGTTATGCAAAATTAAATTTGCGCGAACGAAATGATCGTTCTCGCAATATTCAGAGGCCCGTAGGCTTAATCACTGCATATTAAAGTAACGCATCTAAACGTAGGAAAATTCAAACTAATTAAGCCTAAAACACAACAAACCTATAAAAACAAAAGCACCAGCAATGCACATCGAAAGAAAGAAAAAGAAAGAAAGAAAGAAATGTTTTATTTAACGACGCACTCAACACATTTTATTTACGGTTATATTGCGTCAGACATATGGTTAAGGACCACACAGATATTGAGAGAGGAAACCTGCTGTCGCCACTTCATGGGCTACTCTTTCCGATTAGCAGCAAGGGATTTTTTATATGCACCATCCTACAGACAGGATAGCACATACCACGGCCTTTGATATACCAGTCGTGGTGCACTGGCTGTGACGAGAAATAGCCCAATGGGCCCACCGACGGGGATCGATCTCAGACCGACCGCACATCGAGCGAGCGCTGTACCACTGAGCTACGTCCCGCCCCAAATAAAAAAGAAGACAGTTCAACGCCCCTCCAACATGAAACCTCCCAAACATCCAATTGTATTTCATAGCCAATGCATCTCTCAACACTAAGCGCGACAGTTGGGGGTTGTACGTGCTGTCCAGCAATATACCTTCTGGTCCTGCTTTTGGTGTCTGTATATCACAACTTATAAGATACACAACATGTTCATACTTTAAAGGGCCATTCCTTTGTTTGCTGCATTGCAAGATGTTTCCGACTAAGAAAGTATTTCTACGATTAAATTTACATATTAAACATATTTTCTTGCTTATAATATCAGTGTCTGTATATTCAATGTGTTTCTGATCGTCTTAATATTTGTAAGAAGCCCAAACTGGATTCTGTCTGGTTATGCGCTTAGCATTGTAGTAATATGAGCCCTTGCTCGTGCATTGTCACATTTATTATAAATTAACCTGCAGATGTGTCGCGTGCACTCCAACCCGAATGTGAACGCTGAAAGCTGTTCGTGTGAGCTTGGATGCTGCTATCGTCATTTTATATCACAGAATGTATATGGTATCGACCACATTGAAAATAATATCTCTCTATTTTTACTCAGTATAGGGTTTTTTTAATACATTTATCGTAATATGGCCAGTAGGCATTAGTAGAGGTGAAGCGCCAGTATAGACAGATAGACAGACAGCCAGCCACCCAGACATAGAGATAGATAGATAGACAGACAGACAGACAGACAGACAGACAAACAGATAGTTTATTAAAGTATCACCTCAGAATGAAAGAAAGAAAGAAATGTTTTATTTAACGACGCACTCAACACATTTTATTTACGGTTATATGGCGTCAGATATATGGTTAAGGACCACAGAGATTTTGAGAGGAAACACACTGTCGCCACTCTTTCCGATTAACAGCAAAATATCTTTTATTTGCGCTTCCCACAGGCAGGATAGCACAAACCATGGCCTTTGTTGAACCAGTTATGGATCACTGGTCGGTGCAAGTGGTTTACACCTACCCATTGAGCCTTGCGGAGCATTCACTCAAGGTTTGGAGTCAGTATATGGATTAAAAATCCCATGCCTCAACTGGGATCCGAACCCAGTACCTACAAACCGGGTCAGAATGAATGTATGAATGTATGAATCTTTAGCGACACCCCAGCATACAAATGTGTCATCAAACTATGGTAAGTGAAAACATGAAAGTCTTAACTCATTTCTACATAATAGACTATAAGAATCCATCATATGCGGTCATGTGGGATAGAAAAAGTACACCCGAGGTGGTGTAAATTTACACCACCGAGGGTGTACTTTTTCCATCCCACATGACTGCATATGATGGATTAATTTTCTCTCATATCTTACTGTCTTATAAACTATTTTTTTGCAGAACGAGACAAAATGGCTGAACAATTTACTTTTTTATTTGGGACTTTTGTAACAAATAAACATTACCGGTACCATCATATTTATCGTGTATCTTTTATGTGTTAAATAAAATTTAACACCACAAATTGTAATATAAAGATTATAGATAACCGATTTCAATTTTTTTAAAAAACGTCTAGAAAATGTCTTCATTCAGTCAACAACACGTCATCAACCTCATTTTGCCGTTTACGTGACGTCACCCAATGTTAATATCAGCTCAAACAACAGAAGTCACGTGGTCATGTGGGATAGAGTTTTCCCACATACCTTTCTCACATGGGCTAGGTCTACCTCACATGGGCAGATATGAGAGAATACAGCATATACACACAGGCAGTATAAACTATAAAAGTGTTAAGTATAGTACGGTTAAAACATAAAACTACACATAAATCACCTCATTGTATATACAAGGGAGTTTCGATATTTAAGAATGCTATGACAAGTCTTGGCAGATTAAATAGTTATAATTAAAAAGTAAAAAAGGACATTCCTGACTTTGCTGAATTATAAGATGTTTCCAACTAATAAACTATTTCTACGATTAAAGTTACATATTAAATATATTTTCTCATCTAGAATATCAGTGTCTGTATATTCAATGTGTTTCTGTTGTCTTAATATTTGTAAGAATCCCAAACTGGATTTTGCATTGAAATAATTTCCCCTGCGCGCGCTGTAACCTCACCGTGGTGCAGGGGTGTAACATTCTCTTTAAGAATGGTCAGTACAGCACAAATTGAAGTTTAGAGTAAAATTCAGTATCCGTAAAATTCTGTGATATTTGTATTTGTATTTTTGCACAGTTCTTTACACTGTTTTTGTTTAAACCTTGACTTTGTATATGTATGTTGATCATCACTTTATTTGTGTGCATTACCCTAGTTTGACACCCAACGCCGATGTATTTTTCGTGCTGGGGTGTCGTTAAACATTCATTCATTTATTCATTCATTCATTCATTCATTCATTCATTCATTCAAATAATTTCGCACGTACGAAAAAACATATTTTAGGAAATAAAATGAAATTTACGCTAGTACAAATATTAGAACGATGAGAAACACGTTTAATATACAGCCACTGCTATGTCTGCAGGAAAATATATTTGATATGTAATTACAATCGTTAAACAGTCTCTGTCAGTTGATAATATCTAAAAAAAAATTGCAGCAAATTCAGGAATGCCTATGTAAAGACTGCTCATTGTATGTAGATTTGAAACAACGCCATATCATTCTGATCAGTTTTTCCGTCAGGGTTGTAATATCCAGGTGTTCATGACTGTGGGAATTCAAAACGTGTTATGGCAACTATTTGTAGGTTACGCCTACTACATGTAAATACGATGTGTCAACGACAAACATGATGGCTGATGCTAGTCCATATTTCGAACGAGTACATTCAGTCCGTTTTCAGCTCTTTGCTGAAACTGTTAAAGAGACATTCCCGAGTTTGCTGCATTGTAAGATGTTACCGACTAATAAAATATTTCTACGATTAAACTTTGTACGTACGAAATAATATTTTCTTTAGGAAATAAAATGAAAATTAACCTAGTACAAATATTAGAACGATCAGAAACATGTTTAATATAGAGCCACTAATATTTAATGCAGACAAATATATTAGATATGTAATTACAATCGTTCAAAAGTCTCTGTTTGTCGATAACATCTCTAAAACTGCAGCAAACTCAGGAATGTCCCTTTAATCATTTGTTCATCGTGTTAGATCTATGAAGTGACAGACTTGACAGATGGGATGGCAATAGTCATAGGTGCCACGGGTGGGAAAGGATGTTATCATTTAATTTCAACTTATGTTTGTGCTTATATCCAATTAAGGTTCAAGCACGCTGTCATGGACACATTCTTCAGCTATCTGAGGTGTCTGTCCAGGACAGTGGGTTAGTTGTTAGTGAGTGAGAGGGAAGAGGGTGTAGTGGCCTTACACCTACCCATTGAGTCGTTAAAGCTCGGTAGGTGTAGGAGCCGATACCGGGCTGCGAACCCTGTACCTACCATATTTGTGTCTGATGGCTTAACCACGACATCACCGAGGCCCGATGACAGAACTAACCGCTGCCTATATCCGCCCTCAATGATAAAGCCAGTAACGATTACCTTGTTCTTATAGATGTGTGCCCA